>PPOL03000064.1:0-57635 GCA_003708905.3 Monosporozyma siamensis
CACATATACTGAGGTTGTGACAGATACAAATGGCTACACCACATCACAGGTTGTGGTCATTGTTGAGACCCCAGCTGCTACTACGTCCCCATATGCTACAATACCTCCAGCTGCTGCTGTGATCCCACCTGAAAGTGCTCAACCTGACACTGCTGCTCTTTCAAATAATGAACAGAATGATATGACTACTACAATATTGAATGGTAATGAGCCGGTAGAGCCTACTGCTAATGCAATTGTACCCTCAGCTGATGTGAATACTGCAGCCGTACAAGTCTCAATTGGTGGCAATACTATTCCTGACGCTGCACCACATTCAGATTCCTTAGCTGGCACTTATAAGACAAGAAACCCAGCTGTTACCGGTGGTGTTGCTCAAGGTACTGGTGTTCCCGCTATTTCGCAGGTGTATGCTAGTGGTAGTGCTGTTACTAACGCTGTGTTGCATTCAGCCTCTCTAGCTGGCACGTATAAGACAACGAACCCATCCGTTACAGGTGATCTTGCTCAAGGTACCGGAGTGCCAGTTGTTTCTCAAGTTTTGACTGGGGGTAGTACTGAATCGGGTGCTGTTTTACAATCTGCCTCTTTAGCTGGGACCTATAAGACAAGAAGTGCAATGACTTTGAGTACCTCTGTATTTGCCTACGAAGGAAAAGGTTGCAAAGTTAATAGGTCAGTTGTTGGTTTGTTGGCTGCAGCTCTTCTATTTTTTATCTAAGAAGAAATGTCTTAAGTTATTGATTAATCTTTGTTTTTGCTTTTTACTTACAGTGTAAAATTTACACATTTATATAATGTATTTATGAGACTATCTTCTATATTTTCCTAAACATGTACAAATAACCTTTTAAAGAGAACTGATTTAATTTAAAGTTGTACTTGTAGCTTTTTAAACTGTGCTTGTAAGGATATTCGGCTATTTGACATAGTATTACTTTAGGATTGGCTGAATAATGACCTGGAAAGTACCTATGCCTTCTATAGGTATTTAAAATGTCTCTAGTGTTAAGTGTTCGCTTTCCAAAAAGGGTCATAGAATAGATTACTTTATAAGCTTCCTACATATAATATAAAATCTAATGAGTTCTTATTATTTAAGCATCATAGAACTCTTTGGTGTAAGTATATCACCGTTGTCTTGAAAAGGTGCATTCCTGCCACTTTGTATTTTTGTATATAACTAATGATTTTATATGCATTAATTATCTATTAAACTAACCTAGATTTGCAGGTTTGAGGAATCGACTTATAACTCTAGTCATACAGACAAAAAAATGTCGATTTGTACAGACTCCTTTTGAATAATATTTGAAATAAATTTTCTTAAAAAGTGAGTCAAATTCTGTTGTTGAATTAAATGGTTCACTATCCTTATCCGTGGATGATGTGGGTATATTTTCGATTATGAGAGTACATGAGACTTTCATAAGTACTTTCGTTTATTAATGGTTCTATTATGTCGATTACAACATACGGATCACAATGGTAAAATAGACTAAAATTTTTTTCACTTGCATATCCAAATTCATATTGGTAACCCAAATCGAACTCTGCATAAATATCTCCAAAAAGCCATAATACTGATCGTACATCATGGAAATGATTTGCAAAATGTGGAACAACCAGTATCCGTTTCACAATTGTAATTAACTGCTTTGTAATATGAATCTTGTCTCCTTAGAAGAACTCCTTTATTACAGAGGTATTTGAATGTTGGAAAAACGAAAATATAGGTAAGTCAAAGTCTAATGAAGAAAGAGCACAGATCATCTTAGCAATAATATCAGAAGCATCTTGTAAAGAATTTTCAATAATAAGACATTTATTGGCTTGTCTTACAATAATGTTTAAAATTTTCTGATTATTCTGCCTCATAACGTCAGGTCTTCCAGTAGAAAAACCAGAAAAAAGACAAATAACTGTATTAATCTTCTCCTCAGAGCAACAACGGGGGTTTCCTCTCATTAATTCCTCTAAATCTTACAAAAACGATAAAGTATAGCGGGCTAGAGATTTTGAGTACTTATTAGTGAGATCTGATAACACTTTCTCCAACCATCTAAATTTTGGTCACTCATAGTCAAGATTTCACTACACACTCGGAGTAGTGCCCCATACCCTTTGATGAGTGATTTTAAACAAAAATCCAAGTGGGGAAGGGATGTTTCATATTTAGCATAACATCTATACTTATCTTCATAAAATATTCCTTTCCATGGGCACCAAGTGCATTATGTTGAATACAGATTTTGAATAGGGTATGTACCTTTTTAAATAGATTATCATTATACTCATGGGATGTTATAATTTTTATATCGCCATTTAGTAATTGTGATAGACACAGAACCATCGATTCAAAATAACACATTGCAGACAAATCCTTCCGACTCATAATATTTTGTGGTAACTCAATAAATTTGATTTCCTTAAAAAAATACGCAACAGTGTCCGTATGTCCCAACAACTTAGCAAGTATTTCTGCCAGTGATGTGATGATAGTTCTTTTATCAACAAAATCCTCCTCGTTTTCAATCTCTACATTCATTAAATATGATTGCATTAAATGCCCATTAATATTTATTTCTAGGTTATCCAAATGATCAGTAAAGGTCTTTTGGTGACTAAATTTAAAACGGTAGTCCTTCAAAAAAAATTTATTAATGAAATTGAATTTGGAAAAACGTCATGTAATATAGTTTTATGCCAAATTTTTGTTACTCTATGTAACTCATAAGAGTATACTATTGGCATAACCCCAGGTTTCTTCTTACGCCAAAGAGTTAAGACATTGCCACTCAACAAATGAGGTAAAAGAACATTGTTCAAAGTAAGTAGCAATTGGCTATGTAACCAGTTCTGGGATATAAAATTGGTAATCTCAATTGGATCAACAGTTTCAAAAAGATACTTCTTTCCAACATCTTCATTGATCTTTTTGCATGAAATTAAAAGGAGAAATGGATCAATTGGTGTCTTCCAAAGATTTTTTTGTCTTCACCACAAGTGACTTCCTGGTAAAGTGAGGATAACTCATCCATTAGTCTTTTGATACTTTCCCAATCAATTTTATCATCTTCATCCATTTTTGAAGTTGCGTCTTGACAACATTTCACTAACTTTGTCAAAATGCTAACAATTTTTGGCTCTTCAGGAAAATATGGGTATGCATTATTTGGGTTAAGGTACTGTGCAGGTGTGTGTATTTGTGTTCATATAGCTAAAAAGAAGGAGAAAAAAGATGTATAACATAGCAGTAGTGACAAGTGGTTGAAAACTAAATTTCTTATGCAAGCTGTTTTTTCATAGATCCTGAAAAAAATTCCAAATACGGCAAAAAAAGATAAGATCCTGCTCAAAGAAATTTAAGAGGGCGGATGACCGTTTTTCGACGCAGAGACGTTTCTGACATGCAATCCAGCATGTAGACACAGATGTTTTTGGATATATTTGTTTGATGTATGTTTGAAAACACACACAATCATTGTTATTTTCTTTTTGAGTATTTGTACTTTTGCTTCCGGGAAGGGAATATGGAAAGTAAAAGTAAGTAGAATATAGTCGGATTTTATCTAAGAGGTAACAAAGGCTACAATACGACGTAAAATTTTGATTCAGTAGAAATCTGTAGTGTAAAGTTTTATAGCATATGGATGTTATAGGTAGAATATTGAATAAATTAACAATTGTAATATTTCGACACTTTTAAAACCTGCTTTGTGTTTCTTTATCATACATACAAACAGTACTAGGTAAACCAATATAATTCGTGACGGCCGAAATAATTGAAAGTAATTAGTAAATTGTAATTTGCGTTCACTCATTTTCACTGTGGCAGAAAATATATATTACCCAAAAGTTGTAGCTGTAAATAACAGAATAACAACTAACAGAAATAGTAATCCTAGGTATTTGCACTATTTCCCATAAGGTGACTCCAACTGAGATACCTATATTGATCAATACTTTTTGATTACCTGGTAAGCATAATCCAAAAATAATTAGTCCCAAACTGCCCAATTTTGCTATTGAAATTATACAATCATTGAAAATCATTCACGGCAATATACGATAAACGATTTTAGTAAAATAATCATTTTACCAATAGCGGATTCAAAATATAAGTCTTGGCTAAAGTAGTTACAACTATTTTTTGTATTTCCAATTAATATAATTAAGATGCCTATGCTAATTGACTTCTCTGAAAGAGCTGTATTATCTCGTTAAATAATCTAATATACAACGCTTGTTGGTTTTGCAGACAAGAAAAGCTAAAAATATCCATGACTAGTTGGGTAGAGATTTCATCTAGGGAATCCATACGTATCTTCTCTTTAATGAAAGTTCTTGTAGAAAGTTCCAATTCTGTTGGTTCATTCGAAGATGGGGTTACAGGCCTCTTTAAAACAATATGCTTCCAACCAAATTCACCGCAATCAATAGAAATAGTTTCAAAACTTTTCGTTGTACCTTTCACATCATCAAATGTATTCCATACTACACCATTTGCATCCTCAATAAAATCGACAGGAGAATGTGACACTAATTGAAATAATTTTGTCGATTCAGATATTAAGGGAATTGACATTAATTTTAACATGTTCCAATCAAATATATCGATATACCGTAACTTAGTTCTCTCTGCAGTTGTCAATGAGTTTATAAATTCATCTTTTTTACTATCAACCACTTTTTTTTCCTTTGTTGATATTAAAAATCTATCAATAACACAGTAAAAATCTGATATAATATGTGGTTGGTTTACTTCTTGTTTAGCAGCTTGTAACCATTCTTTAATCAATTTAGGGAAAGTTCTTGTTGCCAAGCATGCAAGATTTGTCTTACTGTTATCATAGCATTTATCACATATTTCTTCAAAAATTTCTCCCGACATATTAAAATCTGTTGGATTTTTATAGAAATATTCTGTTAATTGAGAAATTTTTGATTTGTTATGAGCTTTCATAATATTAAATAACTCATCCTTTAGCTTTTTTAATTGTGTTGTCTTTGTATTTTTTTCACTTTGGGATAAGATTTTTATACTTTCTTTCGAGATTGGATATCTTTTAATCTTTGAAACAAGTTTAATGGGAATAAAAAACACTTCAGGAGATTCAAATCCTTTCAAGTTCTTGTATTCATTAAGTCTTGGTCTAGTATTCTCAATTGTTTGAACAGCTTCACTAATTATTGATTTTACTGTAGTTATATCCACCATCTGTTGTGCATATAAATCTTCCCAATCCAATTCAGTGAATTTAAATGTTTTTCTATTGACAAGATATTTAATTATAGTTCTGTCACCTCTTTCTATAAGAATTTGGATAGCTTGATGTGTTGCATCCTCTTTGGTAGTTCTCTTACATTTGAAAAAGCCTGCTCTCTTGGAGAATTTCACATAAATGACAGAAGCTTTCATAATATTGAATAAAACTTCGCTTCTTGTTATATAGAAATTAGAATTAATAAATTCTATAGTCTTGCATGAAGTTGGATTATATGTATTTCTAAGTAAATACCAACCACCTGTAGTTAATACTTCTTTTGCATATTTAGACGATAAATCATTAATTAATATAGGTTTAGATATTAAGTGAACCACAAATCCGTCTACTACTGTAAATTGTCCTGTTTTAGTGATAATAATTGGTATAATATCCTTTGAAGTTAAAGAAAAACTATCCAAAAACACTTCCAAATTACTAGTAGCTTCTTCAGCATTATCTAACTGCCTTGACATAGTCAGTCTTATAGAAGGTCGCTTCTTTATTTCGTCTTTTTTCCCCTCTACGACGGTAGTTTTATTTTGTCAATGGCATTCTGTTTATGTCAGTTTTTTAATATTGGATTTTTCCAGTTCCAAGAAAATTGGAAAACAAAATACGCTGTGGATATCTAGTTAAGACAAACAAAGTAACATCTAACAGTTGAAATAACATTTATTTTTTATAGTGAATAGATTCTTTATATAGATACAATTATATATTAGGAAAAGGGATAGTTATTATGGGTTGATTAGTAGAAGATTTTGGAAGCCATTTAAGATATATAGTATAGTATGAAAGAGTATGGGTCAATCAGTTGAATAACTTCTTTAACTTGCCAAATAATCCCTTTTTAGGCTTCTTGGGTTCCTCCTTTGTTTTACTTGAAGACTTTGTATTTGTTTGTTTAACTGTCTGAGATGGCTTTCTTTCCTTCTTTTCAGCTGGTGCAGGTGCCTTAACTTGTTGAGCTGGTGCTGGTGTATTCACTGGTTCAGTCTTATTGGATTCTTCTTTAGACAACATTTCGGGTTGTTTCTCTTCTTCAGGTTTTGATTCAGTTTCATATTCTGGAATTTCAGCATGGAAAGCATTTTCATCATCTTCATCGACTTGTGGTTCAGAGTTATTGGTATTAGAGTCAATTGGACCATTTGTATCTTCATTACCATCCTTTATTATAGAATCTTCTAAGGGTGTGTGTTCTTGTGGATCAATCGGATCCTCCTTTGTGACATCTTCTTTAAGACTGGTGGATCCAGAATGTGATACAGTACTAGACGTTGGTTCTTGTGATTTGGCCAATTCTTTCTTTGTTCTTAATTCTTTATTTAACCTTTCATTTAATTCTTTAGCATCAACATCTCTAATTTCTGAAAATTCTTTAATATCTTGAGCATTTTCAGGAATCACTGGACCAGGAGCACTAACGACATTTTCAAAAGCATTTGTATGTGGGGGAACAATAGGTAAGATATGGAAAGTTCCATCATTCTCAGAAGCAGTAGATTCAGTCTTTACTTTATTAGTAGAAGTAACTGGCAACCCACCAGCTTCTGGTATTCTTGTCACATTAGCATCTTGATTATTACTTTCGTTAACAAGTTCATTAACATTAATAAAATTATTTTCAAATCCACAGCCATCGCTTTCTTTATCATAATCATCACTTACAGTCCAATCACCATCGACAATAAATTTGAAATAAATCTTACCATCATCTTCTTCTAAAGGTTTGGGTAAAGGCATAGTGATTTCAAAAGAACCAGAACTTGTCTGAACTAAAGGTAAAGATCCCTTCCAATCATCAAAAGTACCAGTTAAAAGAACCTCATTAGGACCAGCTGGCCACGTAAATGTAAAATTATTGAGGGAAGAGGACATATTTATTGAAATGTTTGCTAAATGTTATATTGTATTTAATCTTGTGTTTGCTTGTTTTGTGTAACAGATAGGCTGCAATAGAATAGAGTCTATACAAGACCTGTTTTAAAAGCAACTCCAAAGGAATCACAGCAATCCTTATTTCTTTCTTTGTTGTTCGAAACTTTGATTGTGAAAACAGCCACATTGCGCCAGTTCGAAAAACGTTCCGCGTGTTCGAGCCGCCGCTGGCGCCATTTTTTCGTCGAGCGACGCGTAACGTCGAGGTTCCTACAGTGCAAAAAAAGAAAAGAGGGCGATGAGATCCCATTTAAAGTGGGCAAGACGCGTCAAATGCGTATACAATTTATCCTGAATAATAATAATAATAATAATAACAAGGTATAAATAATGCTTATTGCGGTTAGTGGTACTAAGTACAGTGGTGCTGATTTACTTATTCAATTATTAGAAGAAAAATATGGTTTTGAATTATTAGATCATACAAAACCATTAACTGAAATATTAGACTATTCTACCAAGAATTATCAACGTAATTTGGTCATATTATGTGAAACTTTGGAATTGTTACACACATTGGAGAAGAGAACTTTCTTCGTTCATATTTCAATTGATGCTTCAGTTGGTTTAAGATTAAAACGTGCACATTTAACAAATAATAGTGTAGACAATGATGAGTCTCAATCAATGAACGAGTTAATATTACTTCTAGATAATCACGATTTCAATTCAGAGACTATTGAATTGAGAGAGAAATCACATTTTAAATTTAAGATCATTGATAGTGATTTAACCACATTAAATGATAGATTAACCACAGTCCTCGAGAAACAATTAGTGATATTGGAGAATAGGAAAAAGGATAATCCAGACGAAGCTAATCCACCTTTAAGACCCGATTGGGATACATATTTTATGAAATTAGCCACTTTGGCAGCATCAAGATCAAATTGTATGAAGAGAAGAGTTGGTTGCGTTATTGTTAGAGACTCCAGAGTCATTGCCACTGGTTATAATGGTACACCACGTCATTTGACCAACTGTTTCAATGGTGGATGTCCTCGTTGTAATGATGGGGATTCGCATAATTTACATACCTGTTTATGTCTTCATGCAGAAGAAAATGCTTTATTGGAAGCAGGTAGAGATAGAGTAGGAACAAATGCAACTTTATATTGTGATACATGTCCATGTTTAACTTGTTCGGTGAAAATTGTACAAACTGGTATCACTGAAGTGGTTTATAGCCAATCTTATAGTATGGATGAAGAAAGTTTTAAAGTGTTAAAAGCTGCTGGTATCGTGGTAAGACAATTTAGTTTTATTAGAGAACCACGCATTGTAATTGTATGAGGTTCTTATGTTCCCATCTCGCCTCGTGCGCACATAAATGCATTTAGATAGATTTGTAGTATATAAACTACTTAACATATAGACAAATGAACTTATCTAAAGATAAAAAAAGGTCTTAATAATATTCTTTTTCTTTTACACAAAATATTTAAATATATAAGATAATTTTTAATAGTATTTATTTAGTATATTTCTTTTCTTTGGTTTACTCTTGTATATTTATATTATGTTTTGATTTATGTTACAGGGGATATGAGTTCAGAATCAATAAACTGATTTTTATCTATGATTGGCTTGTAAAGTAAATGGAATGATGGTATCATTTCCTTGTCATATTTGATATTAGATGGTAATGGATATAGGAAACGTTGATACAAATTTGGTTCAAAATAAATAAAGGAATAGAAGTGAAATAATACTACACTTATCTAGCTTCGAATTGGACCATTCTCTTGGTTCTAGTCTTTAATAAAATTCTATGACCACATTCTTTACAACGGACTGGATCAGTTCTAGATAAAGATAATTTAGCAGAACATTCAGCACAAATATATTTCAAAGTAGCTGTTCTGGCTTGAGAAGTACCAGAAGCAGCAATATCTAAATTAGTTGGAATTTGGAAACCTTCACGAGACATTTCTTTAGTGTAATATATATATGGTGTTGGATGTTGATCCTCTTGTGTTGAATGTAGAACAGAACTGTAGGTGATGAGCATTACTTAATAATCTTCAACTCTTCTGATAAATTTTCATTTTTACATAATAAAAAAAAAATCAAAAACAGGGTAACTGTCATATATTAATATAGTGATAACTACAACATGAATACCAACTGCATGTGTTTCATGGGGCTTTACCCGTAGGTCTAGAGTGGGTAGTGAGGTTCTTGATACTTGAAAGATATGATATTATTATTATATAATACATTTTATAAAAGAGAAGAATAAATAAGACTATAAAAGGTGGTTGTTAAACCATTAAATGAACTTGATTTGAATAATCGATACGATATTCAAAAAATAAAGAAATGCCATACATTCTTAATTAGAAATCGTTTGGTAAATAGTCTTTGTACGGGTACTCGTTATAGTGGAGGCAGCATCAATAGTTTGAGAGGCAGCAGTAATGTAATAAGTACTGTAATATTCATCATCTTCATAATAAACGTAACAGGTACCATCATCACTACTCACAGAAGTAATGACAGCACCTTGGGTAGTAGAAGAAGTTGGTACTTGAGAAGTTGGAGTAATAGTTGTTGTACCTCTAGAATTACTTGGGATAATGGAATCGGTTAAAGTAGCGGTTTCAGATACAGGTTGGCTGTTGTCTAAAGATGGAGATAAAGTAACAGTAGATTTAGTTTCTTGAACAATATTGGAGGAAGTAGTTTCAACAATAGGAGCAACTTGGGTAGTAGTATCAGCAACAGCTTCAATAGGAGAAGAAGTTTCGACACTAGAAGTAACAGCAGGAACAGAGGTAACAAATGTAGATTGAGTAGTAATTTGTTCAGTGGTAGAAGTAACTTCATTATTTGATAAAGTAATTTGTTTAACATGAACAGTAGTATAATAACGAGTTGAAACGACGACCTTAGCAGGTTCTAAAGTTTTGGTTTTAACAGCATAACTGTAGACAACACCATTTTTTGTAATAAATCTAGCTGCATCATCAGCAGAGACGGTTAAAGTGAAAAAGTATAAAATAAAAGAGACTAAGTTTAAAATTTGGACTTGCATTATTAGTTGGAAAATAAATATGTTTCTTAAAATAAAAAAAGAGTGAAAGACTTAAGTTGGATAAAATATTTAATAAAGTAATAAGGAATGACTTAGGTAAGTTGAATTAAAACAACGGAAATAAAAAAAAAAAGGTTTAAAAGAGTGTAAAAGTTTGGTTTATTAAAATAAAGAATGTAATAAGTTGGTTGGAAATTTCGATTATAAATATGAAGTAAAGTAGTGGCGTATCACAGTTATGCTTGTTAATATATTATAATATGATTGAAATAAGTTAATTTTGAACACTATTCTAATGGGAATAAAAAGCTTGAATTTATTGAGTTGGTGTATTAGAGAATATATTTAAATTCCAAATTCAAAGGAGAAAGGGAAAACTTCCAATGGTCATCATTCATAGCCCAGTTATATATCATCATTTTCCAATGAAGGGGGCATTTTTCATTCCTTATGGTCGAGGTGTTAATCATCTCACTTGAAAACACCAGCACATGGTACCCCTGCTGGTGTTTTTTATATTTACATTTAACCTGATATAGTCAGAAAAGGCAATGAGGTTCATTCTGCGAAGTAGCGATACAATTCCTTATCACATTATCATCAGTATAACTATGTGTTTACCCCTTGTATTCCATGTTTTCACAGTGTTCTCGTGGTGAGAAAGTGTTTGTTGTGTAAACAAAAAACTTGCCAGCAAAAAGTCAGCGCTTAAATAAAAAAAATGAAAAAATGTTAAAATGCAAAATACAAGCAAAGAACACTATGAAGGACCCATAGAGAAGCAATTGATGCAACGAAGAGTGTAGGATTGGTAAACGAAACCCTGAATAACAAAGACAGAAGAGAAAATATGAGACATTCTGGCTTGTAATTCCTTGAATGTTTTGGGTTAAGACAATAGAGACAAGGGTGTAACAGGAGTCAGTGGCTTCTCCAGTTCTTGTACGGAAAGATTATAACTATTGTATTTTGAATATGGTTAAGATTATATAGAAATATATCGAATATTTACCACACCGATATAATCATATATATGCAATAATAGAGGGGAGGGGAGGAGGAGCAAAAGACTGAGTCGATTAATTTAATAGAAATTGTTGTATGTAACATTATCCTTCTTACTCACATTAACACTAAATTCTAAATCATCATCAGTAGACATGTCCCAAGTCTTGTAAACCATCATGAATGTGAATGTATTACAAACACTTCCAAAGAATAAACCATCTAGGTAATGATTAACACCTTCACAAATTTGAGTTGAAAACCCGTAAGTTAATATCTGACCCACTACAAAGAATAAAACACCTAATAGGATGGAACCAGTAATCCATAAATTTCTTAGCATTACCACTGAGACTAATAATTGGCATATGACATAGAAAAATAGAAATACAAGGTTAATAACATAGACAACTGCAAACATTGCAGTTGAATCCATTGATTGTGTTTGATGATCTTGCATCCATGATTTAAAAGTTAATATAGAGGCCAAAAAATTGGCACAAAATCCTAAAATGGATGCAATTCGTACTATAGACATAGATTTTCTTGTACCATCTTCCCAAAAATTGAAAGGTAATAACCCATTAATTAATAATGACCAACAACATGAACCAGCAAATCCAATTTGAATGGCTACAAAATATGGATATGATCCAGAACCTGGTGGAGATACACCACAATCTACAATCAACGTAAACATGATTAATAGTAATAATAAATGAAAGAAATATAGATATTCTGCTCTACCAATAGCAGTATATTTTTGTCTAATATTAAATATAATAATTAAAATTGTTCCCAATGCACCAATATTAATAAAAGCGTTACCAACACCAAATATCATTGTATTAGATAATTCAATGGATCTTGCATAACATCTTGGTAATATACCTATATTCAAGTGTTCAGGATGAAAATCATTAACCTTAGTCGAGTTACTTAAGATTAGATGTGTAGTTGATTTCACCACTGAACAAAGCGGTAGCGGTGTCTTTAAACACAAATCAGCGAAATTGCTTATACCCATGGATGATAGTTCTATTTGAGTGATCGGAGTACTATTCTATAGACTCTTTGAATCAAGCTCTTGAGTTGTATTTGACGTGGATTTTGTATCAAATACTTTTTTTTTAGTGATTATTTTTTTTTTTAGCAGTGTTGACAAAAAAAATCAATTTAAATGTTACTTCCCAAAAGAGTAATTCGCTAGAGCTGGTCAGAAGAATCAGCTAAAAAATTGTAGTTAAGAAGCTAGGAAGCCCAAGTCATATACATCTAAAAATCTTATATATAGAAGTTGTCAAGAAAAACGACAAGTGAATATATTACAGTACAAAAATAAATTGATTTAATACTAATAATTAACAAAAAATAGTGCAATTAATAGAAAGAGAAATGTTGGTACAGCTGATTCCTAATGCATCACAATCGAAACTCAACATCAGGCGCCCAGCAACGATCAATAAAATTTATCTACGCTTAACAGACACTACAAACAGGAAGAGATAGAACTTAATATTGAATCTCACCCAAGAATCCTAAAGATGGATCCTTTAAACGTAGCACTGCATCTGCGATTAATATATGATGTTGCCCTCCTTTGAAATGATTCCAAATATAACAACAAGTGTTAAAGAAAGGAAATGAATATTCGAATACTACTCCTTTTATATACGCGGTTTTTTTTTTGGTGGGAGGAAAAAAATTCGCGTTTCTACCGGGTAAAAAAAGTCCAATAACATTTAGGGTTGAACTTATTCTAGCGATGAGATAAGTAGCATTCAATACCATAGATACATATAGCTTGTATATTCTTATATATTGATAAAATAGTCAGGAAATATACATTTCTTTTAATTTAACTTTCTCTTTTCAATTTTTTTAGAAGAACATGGAGGAAACTTTTGATAAATCATAAAAAAAAACCATGCCACAGTAGACACAGTGACAAAAATAGTAGATTTAATTGGTTCTTCAACATCTAGGAATGGGTATGGATATGACTGACCCTTTGTTGGATCAATTAAATAAGCTAAGAATTTGAAATAACTGAATCCCAACCCAGCTACAATTAACCAAGCTTTACCATTTGAAATATTAAATCTAGTACCACTACCAGATAAATAATGGTCACAAAACAAAAAGACAAATGGGAATAAATGAATTGAAACATCAGTACTTAAAGGTAATGGATTTGGAGCATCTCTAGGTACATCTTGCATAATTAAATTTTGGGCAAATAATCTTAATGGCCAATAAACTAAAGGAACAATAGTTTCTAATGTTAAAGCAATAGGTAATGCCAAATGTCTACTAACAAAATTCCAATTTGTGGCAAATGAATAATTATCATTGTTAGTGTTTAATCTTTGAATAAACCAATTGGTAATATTGAAAATATTACTAATAAGGGTAAACACCACAGAAATATTAGTTAAAAATTGTTTATGACCTGCACTACTTAAACTTGGAGGTAAAATTAGTTGTGTACCTTTGTACAAACCTCTGGAACAGATAATAAAACTTAAAACATTAAATATTAATGAACGGGCACTGGGGATGGTGGGGTTATTCACTTTGGATATTTTTGAAGACATTTCTATATGTTCGTTTTGTTAATCTCTCAAATTATAAACTTGACTTGAAGAAAGTAAAAACCAATAAACAAACAAATGAATCTTTCAAATAGTTTACTCGAAGAGTTGAAAAAGAAATTGAAATAACTTCCCACTCATAAAAATATCGCCAGTTATGTTCCCTACAAAATGCCTTTTTTTTTTTGCTTTGCTTAAGAAAAATACAAAAGTTACCTTTAATGGAATTTGCACAAGACCGGTGTTATCATTAAACCCGCAAGGGAAAGGGGTATGTAAAGAAAGGGGAACCAAAACTTAAATAAGTCAAATTAATAATTTGGATTCCAGACTGCAAGGAACTTTTGTTGTGCTTATTGTCGTTTATCAACTTTTTAAAGGGAATATCAATTAAAGTTAGAGATCTTTAAAAACTGCCAAAATAAGGTGTCTAAGCCAAGAAAGAATCAGTTGTACTGGATGGCTTATGACTTATGAATAACTACATGACATAATATGAGAACTGTGGGCATCCCTATGACTGTCTAAGACAATGGGTATCCTTAATAGTTCTGGATAAAAGAAATTTTGAGAAACGAGGTGCTTAACATACACTATTGTCATATATACAACAATAAAACCTTAAAAGGCAACTGAGCTCTATCCCTGTAATGTTACTTCTCCTAACCTTAAAATAGTTCTTCCTTTAATTGTCAGTGTACTTTTTTAGTGACAATAGGAACTCTTTCTGTGCCTCAGAGATCTTTTTTTTTTTTACTTTCGTTGAACATTGATAACTTCCTTTTCCACCATGAACAAAAATCCTTTTGTTGGTCAAAAAGAGCAAACAAATGTTTTGAAAAAGAATGTACCCTTTATATCAGCTTCCTTTTGTGGAATTGAATAATATTTGATTGTCATAGGCCTATGTCAAATAAAAAAAAATAACTAAGTTGGATATTATTTACAACTATTCCAGAAATAAAAAAGCTGTTCAAAACTATCCCAAGTTAAAGTGGAATCCCTTTAAAAATCTACAATTTTAAATGTTGCTTAAGCAATATCTCCCTTTAAAGATTTATTCTTATCAGATATAAATACTCATCAGCAATTTTTTTTTTCCTTCAATATTGCACTTCAAGTTATATTCTCTTATTTTGAATAGTTTTATTTCGGTTTGGTAAATCTAAGAGTTTTACAAGATTTCTTATTTAAATTAACACAAACAAGAAACGAAAGAGACCATATTTATATCATGAAATTACAAGTATTCACTGCAATTTTAGTTGCTTTAACATCATTAGTTTCTTCCATCTCTTTACCTGGCAAATATGATTTGTATCAAAAGAAATCATATTTGTATAGACGTCAAAATGTAACTGGTGGTGGAACTACAGGCAATGCTACTAATGGTACAACTGGTGGTGGAAGTGCAAGTGGAGGTGGTGCCAGTTCGGTTCCAATTATTGTTGTTGGTGGGCCAACAAATGTCACTGGTGCACAAACTGTTTCTAATTTTACTGGTATTTTGAATTCTACTCAATTGGCCTCTATTTCAAGGCAAGTTAATCAAAGTTTGACTTCTTCAAACAATGGTGTGGTTATTGTGGCAAGTAAGACCTCTTTGGAATCCATTGCATTCTTCTTGGCTATTACAACTCATACAAACAAGACAATTGTGGTTACTGATGATGATAGCCTTGGTAAGATTGTTGCCAATAGTCCACAGGCACAAGGTCGTGGTCCATTAATTGTAGGTAAGAAGAAGGTTATTTATTCTGGTACTTTACCTCCATGGGGTGTTCCTGATGGTGTTATTGGTGATGATAATCACGCTTATTGGTTCACACGTGCGTGTCAACCATTATTAACTGCTGAAAACTCTACATTAAGAACCCAATACACTAATTTCACCTCTAGCAACACATCTAGTACTGCCGTGGTTCCAATTGTATATGAAGAAGGTATTGCTCCATCTTTCTTAACATCTGTAAGTTCAATGTTACAAGGATTAGTTGTGGTCAGTTCTGGTTCTAACTCGACTTCTGTTAATCAAACTGCTACAATTCCAATTGTTTACACTCAACCAAAGGGTAAAGGAATTTCCTTTATTAGTAATTCTACTATTCCAAGTAATGCAATTGCAGGTGGTTATTTGTCTCCAGTTCAAGCTCAAATTTTGTTGTCTATTGCTGTATCAAATGGTGTCAACAGTACTGAAAATTTGAAACAAATTTTCCCTTCAAACAATGTTTAAATTGTTTTGTGATGAATATAAAGATTTGAATTAGTTTATTAGGTGATTTTAATTTGATTTTTTCTGGTTGCCGTTATTTTTAAAAACGGTTTTAATTCTTCTTTTTTTATATATACTTCTTTGATATTGATGAATCTATCTCGATTGTTATTTTTAACTTCTTTTTTTATTTATTACGTACGTGAACAATTAATAATATCTTTTTTTTTGCGTCTTATGAGGTGTTTATTTTATTATTACTTAATTTTATAAATACGACTTTGAAAATCAACAACATTTTATGTTTTATTGCCGTTTTTAGAGAGTGTGGAGTCATTCCTTAATAATGGTTGGGATCCTTTCGTTTCCCTTTAAAGAAATTTCGGCCGAGGATGATAAGGAATTCGGCCGGACAAGAAGACCTCGGCCGAGATTTCTCATTTTTGAGTAGGGAATTTCCCAAACAGGAAAAATATTCTTTGCAACATTAATCCTTTTCCGCTTCTGATGTGTTATTGAATGTCATCTGCCTTTTTTATTGTTTAACGGGTCTTTACCGAACAACAGTAGTGCAAATTAATTTATTATATAAGAGTCTCTTTTCTAAAATGATCATAAGTCTATTAGTACATTCATGAATTGCTTGTTTTCTTAGCTAGCATCAACAGAAAAGATTTCAAGGTAAACAGATATTTTTCACTGCGTTGTAATACATAATTCAAAAAAAAAACGAAAGCAACTTAAAAAAAAAAACATGGGTTTAGTGAAGCAAGTTCCATTTGGTCAAACAGGTATCAAAGTATCTCCAATTATTGTAGGTTGTATGTCCTATGGTTCCAAAGAATATCTTCCATGGGTTTTAGAAGATGAAGAAAAAATTTTTGAAATCTTAAAATTTTGTTATGATAATGGACTTAGAACATTTGATACTGCAAATTGTTATTCAAATGGCAGAAGTGAAAGAATTTTGGGTAAATTTTTAAAAAAATTTAAGATTAAAAGAGAAACTGTTGTTATTATGACAAAGGTGTTTTTCCCAGTTGATGAAGATCTTGGTCGTTTTAATTTTCTAGAGGATATCTCTACCACACTTATCGGTGTTCAAGTGGCAAATCAAAGAGGTTTATCAAGGAAGCATATCATGGCCAGTGCAAAAGCCTCTGTTGAAAGATTAGGGACTTATATTGATGTTTTACAAATACATAGATTAGATCATGATACTCCTTATAAAGAAATTATGAGGGCTTTAAATGATGTAGTTGAGGCAGGTTATACTCGTTACATTGGTGCTTCCACAATGAGAGCTACTGAATTTGTAGAATTACAAATGTTAGCTGATAAATATAATTGGTTTCAATTTGTTAACTTACAAACTGCTTATAATCTTTTGTATAGGGAAGATGAAAGAGAATTTATTCCATTTGCTAAAAAACATAATATTGCAATGACTCCATGGTCTCCAAATGCAAGAGGTTTATTAACAAGACCTGTTGATGAAACAAATACTGAGAGATATCAGTTAGATAAAAAAATATTCCCAATTGATGATATCAATAAGGAAATTATCAAAAGAGTAGAAGAGGTAGCTACTAAACATAATGTCTCTATGGCAATTGTTTCCACATCTTGGGTATTAAGTAAAGGTTTTTATCCAATTGTGGGTTTGAATTCTGTTGAGAGAGTAAAAGAAGTGATTGAAGCAACAGAATTTTCTTTAACTGAAGAAGAAGTAAAATATTTAGAAGAACCATACAAGCCAAGAGATATCTTTTTTTACTGATTGAGAAAAGTACCATCACTTTTGTTGTTACTGATTGATATTACCATAGTAAGAAACAAAAAAAAAAGTAAAAGGTCTAATATATTTATATAAACAAGCATTACTTTATTTTAGCTTTTCAGATTTATATACAACCATTGTTTTCTATTTCAAGGAAGCTTTTAATATTGGTTAAGTGCCACATTACGAAAATTGTTTAAAACAAAATCATGTTTGGTCTTTAATATTTACTTTTCATTTTGAAGAAATTGAACCAAAAAAACAAAAATATTATAAATTTTTCACTCAAAGGGAATGTTTAAATCTTTATAGACATGTCATCAGAGTGTAAGGTAATAACATAGTCAATAATATAATAGGTATTTAATGACATAGTTTATATTTATTTTTACTTAAAGGTGAACGTTAATTTGATAAACAACTGTTGTTTGAATCTTAATTAACAAGAATTTTTTTCTTTCGGTACGTAAAATTCTGAGAGGATTAAATCTTATTAAGTCCACAACACTACATTTTTACATATATTTACATTTATTTACATTCACAACCTATTGAAATTGAATTCAGGCAAAAAAAAACAACCCTGTAAACTTTAACAATTTCAATAAGGACACACTAGGACGTTGTTAGGTTGTAGTTCTACAAGAGCAAATTTCAACATTTTTGCCTAAAACCCTTTCCTAAATTATATGTTTTAACAGTTCCATTACTACTTCACATAATGCCAGGTTTCTTTTCTTTCTTTTTTTTTAATTTATCATACTTTTTGTCATCATGATAATATTTTTACTTTCAAGTAACAAGCAATGAAGCTAATAAAGAATAAATGATACATTGTCATTGCAAAATCAGTCATCCATAGAAACTACTAGAATTCTTGCTGTAACACTGAGCCAAGCAAAAAATTGTCTCAAACATTTTATTGAAGTATAATTTGTTTCTTTTCTTACTGGTTTATTACTTAAAAGAGAAATCTAACCGAAAATGTAGGAAATCAATTTGCTTTTACATCTGTTTTGGCCAGATCAGCATTTGATTTCAGCTAATGTTTCATTGCCTCTAAAAAGTTCCGGCAATTTATCTTCAGGGGTAGAACAAAATTGTTCAAAGAAAAAATAAGAAAAGGAAAAAAAAGACACGGAGTCCTCGCGGAGCGGACCCAAAGGGGGAAGACCGAGAACACGGAGTGCGTATTGTTAGGGCCTGTGACCGCTGCCGAGATTCAAATTAACAACCTGGAAGGTATTGTTCGAATTCCTAGGTCTTATTATTATTGAATCTTGGCGTGGGGTGACAACACAATAGTGGCCTTCCTAAATGAGACACATATAATGAAGAAATCAAGGAGTGGAACTTTGCCTCAAAAAATAACACCAAAATATTCTCGAAGCAGAACAATTAGTGCGACTTAAGTTTCAAAAACAATCGAGGAGACTTTCCCCCAGATTTTGAACAATACCGAAACTTAGCCGGTGGTTTGTAAATCCCGATTTGAGACGGTTTTTTGGAATAAGATCTCATTAACTGTCTATTTACATAGTGAGGTAGTGATGATATTATAATATCTTTATAACTCATTTTGTGGAAAAGAACGTAATAGAACTTATAACGTGGGTATTTTTCATTGTAAAAACGAACTACTCAGGGGAAGAACAAATTTTACTCAAGTATCTTATAAGGAATTCTTTCCTTTTCTCTCCAATAACACCACACAAGAGCTGGCTAAATAAGATTTTATTATGTCTTCCATTTAATTAATGGTGCTTGGTAACATTGTACTAGAACTTACTCCCTTCCAGGAGTAGTTCTCCTTCCGTTAAAACAGGGAGTCAAAAATATACATGTTCTTTTACGGTAAATGTTATTACTGAAGAGGCGTTTTTAATTAAAATTCTTTTATTTTCTATACATTACTATTCAAGCTCAAAAAATTTCTACATACAATTAATTATTAATAACTTTTCAAGCCGCCATGACTTCCGATTAAATTTGATAATGAAATATACTAATTCGTAACTAGTTCAGATATTTTTCATTAATCAAAAATCATATATAAACGAACCCACTATCTCCAAAGTTTACCATCCTTCTGAATTTGATTTACTTATTTTTTTAATTGACCTTTATTTTTATTTAATTTATCTTCAGAAATAACCAAGCAAATAAAACTAAGGGATATTAATAGTTTCTTTTATTTTATTACAAACAAATTTCACAACAAACTAAAATTCAAAACTACAAACACACACAAATATTAATTAACAATGGCTTGTGCTGACTACATTATTCACGTCGATAACAATGGGGAAGATGATTTCCAAGTAACTAAAGCTTTAACAGGTTTAGTTAAGAAGTTTAATGGTACTGTAAAGCAAGATTATAAGAAAGTGCATAAGTATTATGTTAAGGTACCAGTTGCTTTAGGTAATGGTTTCAAAGAAGCCGCTGATGATTTACATTTAGATAAGGGTGTGAAGGTTCATGTTGAACCAAGCAGACCAGCTCATACTTTATGATCAGTTTAGAAAAAAATTGAAATTATTTTCAACTTTTTTAATTTATTTTAATTTTTATGATTCATGGATTCCTTCTCTTCGAGGAAAATAACTAGCTAGTAATTTTTTAATGTAATGTTTCTATAATTCTTTAATTAATAATTTAATAAATAATTTTTTCTAATGTTTATTTGAATTTGTTATTGTTCACTTTTGTTATAGGAATAAGCAGTGGAAGCATTTGGTACTTTTAAACAGAGTAAGGTCCTTACTTGTACTAATACATACCAAGGGCTATTATTCTAGTTAATAAAAACCGATTAAAAGAAGAGTATAACCTGTTTTTATTTTATTTTGAAAATATCTAACATATTATCTTGAAAACCACACCATTTTTATTATTATTACAGGATTTTTGTATACTACTTCCACAAGATTCCAGAAAAAACACCTAGCCTGATTTGTTAAACAAACTCAAAAAGGTAATTCCACACATTAACAACTTTCCCAAAGAAGTAACCCACAACAAGTTTTAATTTATCCTTGGTTTAAATGTTCCATAATTTTTCCCCTGTCTCATCCCACTAATAATAAAGAGTTGTTCCATCTCTATCAAGCCTGTCTATAAGTTGTGCCAATTTCGGTAATTTCGTGGCTAATCAAGTGATGACAGACGTTTCGGAATATCTTTTGGCATTGTTCTCTGTGGGAATATTTTTAGGGGGGATTAATTAAATTATTACGGGGTATTGTTATTGTTGTTATTATTACGCCCAGGAAAAAAATAAATTTCACGGCGGAAGACATCGGAAAAAATCAATTGAGAATTAGGGCAAAACGTTACAGGAGGCGATGCATTGGTAGGACTGGCAACTGATTTGATCTTTGCCAAAGATATAAATACAGCCTTCGATTCGAGGAGAAGAAAGTTTTGTTCAGTGGGATCCTTGCTTTAGTATACTCTTTCCAGACAGTTCAATAACTCAACAAGAAAATATAATATTATAACAACTACTCAAAACAACAAAAAATGACTGCTTCTCAATATATTGCTCATGTTAAAAATAATAGTGATGGTGCACATGCCTCCAATGATGTATTACGTGATTTTAAAGATTTAGTGAAAGATTTTAATGGTAATATCGTTAAAGATTTCACTTTAGTTCCAGGTGTTGCCTTTAAATTACCTGAAACTGTAGGTGAATCATTTAAACATGCTGCTGATGCTTGGGGGACAAGAAACGGTGTTACTGTAGAATTAGAGCAAGATCAACAAGTTCATGCTATGTAATTTTTAATTATTAATCAATTTTATATTTTTATTTTTTTATGTAATCAATTCTACTTAAAGTAATGAATATTTGTTTCCTTTATCACTTGTCTCAATTTGATGTATATTATATGTATATATTAAATTATATATACGTATGTAAACAGCATGCTATTTTTATTCAATAGAAACAGATATAGCCAATGGGTTTAAACTCTCACCTATTTATTCAATCTTTTTTCAAAAAATTCAATACAACTTGTATTTAATCTATTAACAGCTTCAATTAAATCCTTTGGTTCATCAGCAAATGAAATTGCGGTTCTAATTAATCCACAATGATCTTTTGACACTTCAACATCTAATGCCATCTTATAAGCTAAGACAACACCAAGACCATTTTTAATAAAATATTTATTAATTCTATTCATACCTTCAATTGTTGAAAATTCACCATTTAATGATTCAAAATTAATTTCAAAATCAACAAACATACCAGCAGATGGTTCAATAACTGAAAAATAACCCTTTTTAAAAGCTTCACTATTATAAGCAGCACTTAATGTTGCATTTTTTCTTTCAGTATATTCTTTTGCCACTTGAATAATCCAATCAATCCACGATTCTACCATTGGTTTTTGATCTCTCTTAGACATTGTCTTTAAAGTAGAATAAACTAATGATTGAGAAACACTACTTGCACCTCTAGTACTAATATCAGTATAATCATTAATTTGTTTGATTAAATATTTATTACCTGCAATAAAACTTAGTCTTAAACCAGGCGCAAAAACTTTAGAGAAAGTTTCTAATCTTAACACTCTACCATCATCATCAAGAGATAAATAAGATTTAATCATAATTTCATTTAAATATTTTTCTCTAGTAAAATCAGATAATTTATAAAAATTTTCGGTGGGATTTGATCTATTAAAAGTTGGCATTCTTAAATAGCCATATGGATCATCTTCAATAATAATAAAATCATGTTTCTTGGCCAATGCCATAATTTTCTTTTTCTTTTCCATTGATGTAGAAACACCAGTTGGATTTTGACCAGTGGTCACAGTATATAATAAAGTTGGTTTAGGCATATTTTTATATGGACCCGTAGACCAATTATCTAATAAATTAGCCATATAATCGACATCAATACCTTCATCTTTGGTAGTAAATGGAGTGATAGTAGTAGTTTCAAAATTCTTATTATTAACTACTGGAATATCTAATTTAATTGGAACAGCTTTAGCACCAGCACCATAAATTGCAGATAAGACAGGAACAAATGAAAATTCTTCCACCATGACAGTAGTATTCTCGTCAGCTAAAGTTTCAAAAATTTTAAATAAAGAATCATTTGAACCATTAGCAATAATGGTATCCCATTCATTATATAGAGGTTGATTATCAACACTTTTAATAAAATCTTCAATAAATTTTAATAATGGAGATAACCCCTTTGTATCACCATATTGTAAGATAAATGGTAAATCCATCCCCGTTGGATTTTCCTTATTAACTGAAGCAACATTATCTGATGTGGTAGTGGTTGATGAATCATTTGAATTTTCAAATGGATGCTCGACAATATTTAAATCCATTGACTTAATTGGGAAAAACCCCGGATTTGGTAAACCTAAAGATAATGGAATAATATCCTTTTTAGGCTCCTTAGACTTTAAATACTCATCTTCTTCTAAATGAGCATAATTTGGATCCGGATGCCAAAATGAAACTAATTTTTTTCTCAAAGAGTTAGTTGTAATAAATTTAGAATAATGATTTTCTAAATCTTGATAAGTCAATTGAGCCATGTTGTAAGGTTTGCTTGATTGTTTCTACACACAAATAATCACTCAATTGTCGATATATACTCGACTGTTTCCGGGTGAAAGTGATGTAGTATCTTCAACTTGTTCATACAATTTTTTTTTCAATTTTATAATCTTCCGTACGGAAAAACGTACAAGCTGTTTAGTAAGACAATCTTAGTAAGATATGATAAGACGTATTCCCAAAGGGGTAAACTTGCGATAAGACAAGTTACATCTCCATTAATTCATAACAACTTGTAACATCCCACTACGAACACCAACCACCACTGTATTTATTATATTCACAGGGGAAGAGGAGAACAGCCGGCGCTACCATCTTCTGCCCTGCCCTCGGAGAATTCAGCCGCTGCAGGGCACGTGGCAGCTGCCATAACATTGTAACGTTGCAATAACAAAGGGACAGTCACCGAAAGAGGAAACTGCAGTGTCAAAGGATGATTCAACCACGTTTCTCTGTTACCTGTGTTTATTATATATATATATATATGCTATGTCTTTCCCACCACGTTTCTCTTTATGATTTACATATAGTGTTAACATGAAAACGTGGTGAATGTAGATTATAATGTGTATTTCTACCCCTCTTTAACTTGTTTAAGGTATACTATTTATCCTGGTGAGATTTCCCTCGAAAGGTCTTGTTAGATTGATAGTCAAGCATATATAAAGCCGCTTGTTTGTTTGTAAGGAAGGTTTAGCTTATCAATATAGATATAAAAATAAGGTATGTAACACACCCTCGCAACCATAACCACATTAAAACATGGAAAAGAAAACGTTCTTTCAAGACATCCATAGTCTTTACAGTGATGAAAGTACACTGTTGGATCATAAAACTTTATCCTCCTCAAAGATAAAACATGATCACCATACACACTCTCAATTAAATAAATTGAAATGTTATTTAAATAATTCATACAAGTCTATTAGAAGGTTTAATCCGATTTTATATCATTCTCCTATTAATGATCATCTTAATGAAGATTCACATAAAAGTATTTTTAATCCATATATTCAATATGAAGACACTATTTTATACAGAAATAAATTAGATCAACACTCAAAAAACAACACTCCACTCAATACCCACTATACATATTGTCAAAATGATCAAGATCATAATATTTTATATTTAAATCAAAATTTAATCGAGGAGTTTTGGTTAAATGATAAATCTTTAACTGATACAGATTTTGATAATTCTAGTGATGAGGAAGAATAATAAAGTAAGTGATATTTTATCTATTTAATATATATATTTATATATCTGTCAATGATATAATATAATATAACATTATACTATATTATATATTTTTTGCAAAGGTTACCCTCACGTTTTGCAAATCGCATCATTTTCCTTTGTCTCAATTTTTTTTCCATGTAAACAAATTTATTGTTGTCAGATCAAATGTTTCAAGACTTTCTTCAAAACAAGTGATTCAATTACTCTCAAATATCCCAAATTGATCCTTACATGAATCAAATATAATTTATATCCTTTCTCTGTTTGTCTCCATTTAATACTATTTGAGTGAACCACAAGAAAAAAAGAAAGAAAAAAATAGAGACAGAGAGGTTTTTGATTCATATATATATACACACAAGCATATAGACACATATGCAATCGATCACAACTAATAAACTACTATAATAATCCTAGTTGTGCATTTTTATTTTCCTTTTCCCTTTCTCTTCTTTTATTGCAAGTTTTTGGAATAAATTTTAGAAACCATTCCTTCAAATAATATCAAGTTTCATCAACTTTTTATTCTTTTAACAATAATTAATGGATTTTTCGCCATCATTTGCTTACTTATATCAATATTAATTAATTTACATCAAACATTTAAACAAAATTTGAAAAAAATTGGTATATCTACTACAAATAATATTAAAAATATAACTATTATAGACCATTTACTCATGAATAACATTAATAATAAGAATCCATCCACAATGGCAATTAATCAATTAACTAACGTTCAAAATAATTTCCAAACAAGAACAAATACAAATTTGTCAAATAATAATTCATATTCAAATAACAATCTTAATAACATCAATAAAAATAATAATAATAATAATATAAACAATGATGCTACTATTGTTGGGCTACATTTCAAAATTGGTAAAAAAATCGGTGAAGGTTCATTTGGTGTTCTTTTTGAAGGTATTAATATGATTAATGGTGTTCCAGTAGCAATTAAATTTGAACCAAGAAAAACTGAGGCACCACAATTAAAGGATGAATATAGAACTTATAAGATTATGGCTGGTACACCAAATATTCCATTAGCATATTATTTTGGTCAAGAAGGTTTACATAATATTCTTGTCATTGATCTTTTAGGTCCCTCTTTAGAAGATCTTTTCGATTGGTGTGGTAGAAAATTCTCTGTTAAGACCGTAGTACAAGTAGCCATTCAAATGATAACATTAATTGAAGATTTACATACTCACGATTTAATTTATAGAGATATTAAACCGGATAATTTCTTAATTGGTAGACCAGGTCAATCTGATGAAAATAATATTCATTTAATTGATTTTGGTATGGCAAAACAATACAGAGATCCAAAGACAAAACAACATATACCATATCGTGAAAAGAAATCTTTAAGTGGTACAGCAAGATATATGTCTATCAATACACACTTGGGTAGAGAACAATCAAGAAGAGATGATATGGAAGCCCTGGGGCATGTGTTTTTCTATTTCCTTAGAGGTCAATTACCATGGCAAGGTTTAAAAGCACCAAATAATAAACAAAAATATGAAAAGATTGGTGAGAAGAAGAGAACTACTAATGTTTATGATTTAGCACAAGGTTTACCCATTCAATTTGGTCGTTATTTAGAAATTGTAAGAAATTTAGGATTTGATGAAACACCAGATTATGAAGGTTATCGTAAATTATTTTTAACTGTATTAGATGATATGAATGAAACATTTGACGGAGTTTATGATTGGATGAAATTAAATGGTGGTCGTGGTTGGGATCCAAATATTAATAAAAAACCAAATTTGCATGGATATGGTCATCCAAATCCACCAGATAAGAATAAAAGACATAATAATGGTAAATTACAACAAATGAAACAATCACAACAACCACAACATGTTAGTCATCCACATCATCAGCAACAACAACAGCCACAATTTGGTAATATACCACCAGTACCACCAAAGAATGACCCTAACTCATATTTAGCCTTCCAACAACAATCACAACAAAGATACACTCAACAACAGATGAATAAGATGCAATCTAATCCAATGCAACAACAAAAATATTATCAACAAAAGGGTATGCAACTACCACCATCACAACAACAAGGTAATTATCATATGAATGCCAACAACGTAAATGGTTATCCAGGTCAAACGACAGGTATTAATACCACTAACCAGGCCCATCAATTTATTACTACTCAACCACAACAACATCTCTCTACTCCACAAAATTTCTCTCAACCTGTATCGCCACAACACCAAGCTCAAGATGATGATTCAGAAGAGAATACCGGTTTCTTTGCCAAACTTGGATGTTGTTAATATTTCTCAATAGTTCTCCTAATCGAACTCACCCAAAATACTCTTTTTTTTGTCACTATTTATCACAGAGACACATCTATAAATGTATACCTCATCATCTCACATAACTTTATATATTATATACTATACAATTTTAACTTGAACATTGTACTTTAAATCATAATTGAAATTACATTAAGCTCTATTTTGAATATATGTATATACGGGATCGATATATATTTGGTTATGTTAAGTCTATAAAATTTGCTCTTGGGTCGTCATTAAATGTTTTGTTCTTTTTAGCTGGGGTATCATCATCTGAATCTATCACTATAATTTCTTCCACTTGACTATCCATCATATCATGTTGCGATAGAATTTCTTTCACATTTACATCGTCATCAGCGTTATTATCTTCATTAATCTTATAAACATCCTTTGGTATTTTCTTTTGCCATCTCTGAAGAGCAGCTTTAGCTGCCATTTCTCTTGGAGGTCCCAAAAGACCTTTATGTTGGCCCAAAGGTTGGAAGAGATCCGAACCTTGTGGGTTTACCGTTTTCTGTTGGGATAATAGTTGTAATCTCTTTTGTCGTATACGATACTTCCCATCAATGGAAGATCCACCAAGTCTCTTACCAACACCCAAGAAATTTTTAGTTAAACCTAAAGTCTCAATCACATATTGTCTCCCACACCATTCTTTCATTATTTTCTTAAATTTATCATTATGTGGTCCAACTTTATTATGTGTCAATTCATGAATCATTGTATTTAAAATCTCTTCTCGGGACAAGAACCTGGCATCATCAAACGGTTGTCTTAACCGTAACATAATTTTCTGTCCATGATTCACATTCAACCCTAGCAGATTCTTCTGTTTAGGGTAAAACTCAGCTAACGCACCAACTTTCAACCCATTTTCACTCATTAATAATGCTACTGAATTATTAATATCTTGTAAAATCTCAAAAGCATATTCAGAATTCGGTTTCTTCTTTAAGAAAGTGATTGTAGCAATATGTGGATTCTTCTTAACCGTCATCCCCCGTCTTCTACCCCTCTTTCTACCTACTTAACTATGACCTTTCTACCTTCGATGAGCTTTGTATGGATTTTACGGTTTTGATCTGAAAAATATCGTTAAATTTCCGGCAGCCAAAGTTGAAGATATATAAAAGCAAGAAACCTTTAAAATGAATTTGCAACAGAACTTCCCACTTCTCTCTGGCATTTAAAATAACCAGATAAATTAGGTAGAATGAAGCCAGCTATCAAAGAAAACGAAAGTGTGGCCAATTTGACCAAACCAACCTTATTTTCCATCTACGATACAGATGTCACACACAGTGAACAAGATTATAAAGTGTTGAAACAAAAATTTGTGACACCTAATGAGACAGATTTGTCTCCACACAAGAGGGAGAAGTTATATCAACGTGCTATCTATTTTCTATGTTCATTTGTTATTTTATTTTGGATGGGGGTAGTATTTGCTAAATTATCTACAGAATTATACGATAACAAATCTTTAAAGAAATGGATGCTTTCATATACGTTGGCTAAATTTAGTCAATGGGTTCAAACAACTTTGCCAGTCTCACAATATATGGTTTATGGTGCTCTTGGAATATTTTGTGGTCTTGTTGTCCCCATTTTAGACTTTTTATTTAGTAAGGGTTCTAAAAATGTCAAGATACATGACACCGATTTGAAAGCTATATTAAAATGTTTTAATGCTTTATTTGGTGTTTGTTTGGGGATTAGAACCATTCAATGGTCTTCTTCATTACAAGCTTCATCTACATGGGGACTACTAAATATTATTCTTTGGTTATACTTTGATGGTACCATTACAGTATTAATAATGGGATTGATTATCAGTAGTATTAGTGTCCTTGTTACTTACACGACAATGATTGCAAATGGATCACAAGTACCATGGTTTTATTTATTATATATTGTGGATTTTTATTTCCTAAGTTCATTGATATTTGGTAAGACTGGGAGATATTTGTTACAGTAAAAGATTTCTTATTCATGATTAAAGCTATTGAATTGTCATTATTCTTATCACTATTATATATATATATTTATACATATATTATAACTAACTCAATATACACGATTATAAAGATTGAATTAGACGCTCATTATCATAACTGAATAAGAAACATAATATTTAAAGCAAAAGGAATGTCCTATAGCATCTAGAATTCAATCACTAAAGGATGACATCGTTAAGCCAACACACAGAAAAAAACTAACGTACGTACATATATATATATTTTTAACAGGAGTAATATTATCATTTGGATGGAGATTTTGGTGGAGGACCACTTGATATACTACCTTGTCTTTCAATTTGATTTATTGTGGAGACGTCAATACTACCAGCACTATTACTTAATCTTCTTTGTATAATTGATTTTCTTAAACCAGATGGATTTGTTACAGGTAAATTATTACTTGAATGTTGAATCACATCATTTGATTTCTCAACACCTGCTTTATTAAGTGCATAATCACCACTATCAAAATATTTTCTTTCTTGCATTTTATGTTTTAATAAATCTTTCTTTGATGGTAATTTACCATATAATTTATATAACTTTAGTTCTTGTGGTGTTAATTTATTAATTTCAACTTTATTACCTGCATCATCTTTCACAAATGATTGCTGTGTTAAATCAATTCTACTTGTTGTAGGGGAAAGTTCTTCAGTCATTTTACTTTTATCAGGGGGGGCTTGGAAATATTTTCACTTATTCTTTCACTTATTTGAAGTATATAAAAGCTTCTTTTTATGTTTTAATCAGTAATATATTATAATAATTAACAGTTTGCTAATAGGAATCACTTAACACACTGGAATGGGGGGAGGGGGTCTTCAAGTTTCTGATTTGCAATCTCTTGTGTCTCAATGCGAAAGTCGGTCCTTATGAAATTGTTTCTGCCTGCAAAAAGCCATGAAATTTTCTGAAAACCTCCTTGTATCATTAGGGTTTGGTTGACCGAGTTATTCACATATTAGGGCATGGGAATCCTGTTATTAGGTCTAAAGCTAGAAATAGCCAGGGCTTGTGCTAAAAACAGCATATTAACCCTAATTGTTGAAAAAATCGATATTCATAAAACATAAAGAGGGATTGATGATTAAAGATTTTTGATATTGATGTTGTGTTAGTCTTCACAGAAATATATCATTACTAAGAAGCCAAATTAACTACATGATTTAAATATGTGGTATTTATTAGTATTACTGTTTTTTTTTGTGTTTTCCAATATAAAAGTACAATCAAATTTTGTGGTTAATAAAAATGATATGTCGACTTTTAATTATTCACAAGATAAAGTTATTAGATGTTCAAGAAGGGATAATATACCATTAACTAACCCTCAGTTATTATCCAAAATAAACACTATGATAAAATTAAAAGATATTTGGACTCTAAATGATAAATTTATTGATTTACAAATTGATCAAAACCTTAATGAATTGGAATTATCTGAAATGTTACAAATGAATTGTCAAGTGATTATAAATGATTTGAATGAAAAGATTAAAGAAACTTTTCCCAAAGAGAACAGTGCTGAAAGATTAGAAAATAGTTTTACAACAATGGATAATGAATATAATATAATGGAATATTTTTTCAAAAATTATAGAGATTTAAAATCATTAGAACATTGGTATGAAATTTTAACTCAATGGTTCCCACAATTAGTGACATTGACAAATATTGGTATCACATCACAGGGAAACAAACTACAAGTGATTGAAATTAATTCACATAATACCACGGTGAATCCAAATAATAAGACAATTGTCTTAACTGGTGGGATTCATTCAAGAGAATGGATTAGCATATCCACCGTATGCTATATAATGTTTCAAATGTTGAATGAGTATGAAGAAAAGCCAGATGCTAGTATATTAAATTATTTTAATTTTATTATAGTCCCAACATTAAATCCAGATGGATATGAATATACATGGATTGAAGATAGACTTTGGAGAAAGAATAGACAAGATACGGGTAACATAGAGTGTCCTGGTTATGATTTAGATAGAACATTTGGATATCAATGGCAACCAACAAATGAATATCCATGTAGTGGGAATTATAATGGTGATAAGGAATTTATTGCCATAGAGTCACAATTATGGGATGAATATTTAAAAACAAAATTCCAAGAGCAAAATAAATTAACAGCATTTATTGATTTCCATTCATATTCACAAGAGATATTGTATCCATATACATATTCATGTGATGTATTACCTAATGATATTGAGAATTTACTTGAATTTGGATATGATTTATCTAAAGTGATACGTAAATTCTCTGGTAGACAATATGATGTGAGACAAAGTTGTAAAGATCGAGATGCAGACATTAAACCATCCGGTGGTGCAGGGTCCCTATTAGATTACATGTACCACAGGGGGGCCCATTGGAGTTATCAAATAAAATTAAGAGACACAGGTAACCATGGATTCCTGTTACCTTCCAGTGATATAATCCCTGTGGGACGGGAGGGAATTAGAATTATCCAAGCCCTATGCGACTTTCTGCTGCATCCACCCACCTGGGACTGAGAACCCTAAGACGAACCACTGCGCAAGCCCTAACCCCCAGGCATAAATCACGCAACACAATAGCCGGCGATTGCCGTTTTGGGCCGCCCGGGAATAATTTTTGCGGTTTCCGCAGTGGGGCCACTTTCCTCGAGCAAGCTGTTCCCATAGTGACAGTCACAGGAGAATCCCACACACAAGTGACAGGTCCATAGACTCCGTGTTACAGGACATTACATCTCCTGCCGTCAACTGCAAGAGACCCTACTGTCTATATATTACAGTTACCATCTTCTTCATTTGTACAGGGAAAAGTTCACCTTCACAGCGTAACCACAATAAGTATATGTGTTTATTGCCCTCTTTCTAGAACACTAAATAATGTCTGAAACTCCTACATTATCTATACAGAATAAAGATGATATACAAATTAATATAGAAAGATTGAAATCCCCTGCTTCAAGTTCCACCTCGTTATCCATTAACGAATATATATCTATACAAAGTAGTAATGGTACAGATCCATCAAGTTTCACTGAAAACACTTCTGCTGTCTCAACTAATAATACTACCTCGACAAACAATGACACATACCTTCCACAACCAGTGACACCACTCAAGGTAGATTTAAATAAAGATTTATTTTATTGTATAGATAGAGAACCAACATTACCACCAAATTATGATGATATTAATCCAGTAAAGACAATAAAATATCCAATCTTTGAAGATTTAACTCCCGTTAGTAAAGACGTTAAACCACCAAAATATGTTCCTACTATAAATAAGATTACAATAGCCTCTTTGAAAATGGAAAGAATATCACCTTATGAACCATCGACTTCTAGGTCATGGAAAGATTTTATCCTAGAGATTAATTCCACTCAATTGAATTTTTATTCTATTAATGATCAATTGACAAACAAAATTAGACATTTGAAAACCACAAACCATCATAATGACAACATTACAAATAATACTAATAATATTCCCCCTGCTAAGAAATCTAATGGTCTATTCTCTAAATTATCCAAAGATGTACAAACTTTTGATCTTGATGAAATTGATCAACAACAAGTATGTTCACATATTAATCAAAACAAATCAAAATATCTTATCCCATCAAATTTATACAAGAGTTATACATTACAATATGCAAAATATGGGATCCCCATAGATTACGATAAGAAACCATTTGTATTAAGATTACGTTGTGAATCAGAACAATTTTTAATTAATTTTAATAATATTGATGAAATGATTTTATGGTCAATGTATCTTTCAATGGGGATCTCGGTGGCATTAGATTTGGATTTCCGTGAATTACCAAATTATAGAGTGGTACCAAGAAGAAGACGTAGACGTAGACGTAGAAGACGTGGTGGTCATCATCCCACTTACAATAGAAGAAGAAATACAAGTTTAGTAGCAAGAAATGGTCATACTTTATTAGATGCAGCAAGTGTACAAATTACCTCGCCCTTTTCTCAAAAATCGAGATCTTATAGTTTGAGTTCTGTCAGGTCGGGGTTCCATCCAAAAAGATTAAGTGTTATTAATTTACCAACTAATACCACTACGACACCAACAACGTTTAATGAAATTGGTAGAATTTTATCTGATCCAACTGAATCCAATATAAATTCATTAACTCAATCTACATCAGACTTAGTCATCTCTCCAACAAATACAAGAAACATTCCAACCCCTAGACTTTCTCGTTCCAATTCCACCGTCTCCACTTCCTCTCTGGGTATAAATTTATCATTTAAATCCAAGATGAAAAGTCTTTTCAAATCAAGTAAATCACTCTCAAGTAATAATCAACCTAAAAATACAATTAAATTTGGTTCATTTGTTGGTATGTCCAATTCTACATACACTACAAATGATAAATATTCAAGAAATAGATCAATGTCAACTCCAGTGATTACTCGTACTCCACTTACAGATGCTTTGAGTGATGGAAGATCCACCTCAAGCAATACTCGTTCAAAGAAATTGAATGACAAGAGAACTTGCGAAAGAAAGATTACACAAAGTGTCATAAATGAAATTCATGAACATCATAGAAGTCGTATCACTGAAGATTCAGATGAAGATGAAGAACACGATACTGATTACTATGGTACAGATGATCGTTTAACAGATGGTGAAACTGATGATGATGAGGACCCTTTCTCCTCCACCAATACAAATAATCTATCCATATATGAGGAGGAAGATTTGCTTAATGAAGAATCAGATGATGATGATATTGATGAAGAAGAAGATACCCAACTTTCAAGAAGCAATACAATGGATAGTTTCTATGATCGTAGAGTTTACAACATGTCAGCCATTGAATATGCCTCATATGAAAGTGATGATGTGAAATGGACACCGGATAAGAAAGAAATGTCAAGGAAAAGATATATTAGAGATTCATTAAGATGTATTAGACCGTTTGTCGAAGATCAAGAATGGATTGGACATATAGTGTTTAGACCAGTAAGAGAACCAAAATTCAAGACAAATAATCCACCAATTTGGATGGGTAATAATGACGGTAAGAGAAGATTTAAATATCTTTCTAGCAGTGATTTCAGTAATGTTAAGAACCATTATTTGAGGGCATATATTGTCGGTCCCGTCGGGTTCTTGAAAGCTGAAACTAAAGTAGCTTTGGCACCAACTGGTCTCCCCTTGTGATATATTTGAATTAGATATTCTTCTACATAAGCATATTTATTAGCCACTTTTATAGGTTTAAGTTAACTTCTTTATATGGTTGAGATATTGACTTGCACTTAAAAAAGTTTTCCCAGTAGGGTTCGAAGTGAAAAATAAATATTAGAATTGTATTACTATCAAGCATCGCAGTTAAAGACATGAAACCTGGAAGAAACCCGTGTGGAAATGTACAATGGTCTTCAAGAACCCCTTTATAATCAACCAATTGTACTGGATAATGGATCATGTGTAGTGAAAGCTGGATTTAGTGGTGAAATTAAACCTAAAATATTTGAATACAACATTGCAGGAAGACCTAAATATGATAAAGTTATGAGTGGTGGGTTACCCATGGATACGTATGTTGGTAATGTGGCTCAAAAACATCGAGGAATATTGAAATTGAGGAAACCAATGGATCGTGGTGTAGTGACACATTGGGATGATATGGAATTATTATGGTCACATCTATTTGAAGATTGTTTACAATTGAATTGGAGATCTAATGAATTAGAAGAACATCCACTGTTGGTTACAGAGGCTCCGTTAAATCCCAGGGTCAATCGTGACACTATGTGTGAAGTATTATTCGAGAAATTTAATTTTGATGCCTTGTATGTGGCACCACCCAGTGTCTTATCATTATATGCAAGTGGACAAACCACTGGATGTGTGGTGGATTGCGGTGATGGATATTGTTCTTCAACACCAATTTATGAAGGTTTTACATTACCCTCTACAATTCAAAGAATTGATCTTGGAGGTAGAGACTTGACAGAACAATTGCAATTTTATATTAAGAAGACAACTGGGATCTCATTATTTACCACTGGTGAACAAGAAATTGTGAGAACCATCAAGGAGAAAGCTGGGTATGTTTCATTAAATTATTCTCATGAGGAAACAGAGTATAATGATGATTTTACCCAATCTAAGACGAGTCAATTTAAATTGCCAGATGGACAAATTGTATTTCTAAATAAAGCTAAATATAGGATACCAGAAATTCTTTTCCAACCAATGATAATCCATTCAGAATGTGATAGTGTACCGCAGATGTTATCTCATTCATTACATAAGGTGGATATGGATCTTCGACCTGTCTTAAAATCTAATATTGTACTTAGTGGTGCCACTACAATGTTTAAAGGGTTTGGGAATAGACTCTTGCAAGAAATGGAACAGAATAATGATCCTAATAAGATACGAATAGTTTCCCCCTCACAAAGGAAATATACAACATGGATTGGTGGATCAATTTTTGCCAACTCTTTTGCATTTAAGAATTTACTTTTAAACAAGAAATCATGGTATGAAGATCCCAGGTCAATCCATTCAATGTTTTTATGACCATAAAAAAACAATTACAACTCTGTAAATTTACTTTGTAAAACTACGTAATTACATATGATATAGATCTTCGAAAAAAGGCAACATTAGATGAATGAAGAAACTAAATTTCTTAAATGCAGTAATATCTGTCACCGAAATCACCTAAACCTGGGATCAAATATTTATGTTCATTTAATCCCTTATCGATACAACCAGTGACAATGGTGACACCAGGGAAAGTCTTATGATAATTATCAATCCCTTCTTTACAACAGATTAAATTTAAGAAGAAGATTCTTTCTGGCTTAACACCTCTTTTAATTAAGACATCAGTGGCCATAATAGCGGACCCACCAGTAGCTAACATTGGATCTAATAAGAACACGTATCTGTCAGCGATATCATCTGGTAATTTTTCATAAAATAATTTAGGTAAAGCAGTTTCTTCATCCCTTTGGATTAAAATTTTACCTATTCTGACAGATCTACAACAATCTCTTAAACCTTGTTCCATAGATTCACCAGCTCTAACAATAGAGACACCACAAATCTTACCTTGGAATGCGACACCTTGGAAATCTTCACCAGTGTGAGTACCGACAGTCTTCTTAACGACAGGTAAATGATTTAAACCTTCTTCGACCAATAATCTAATAATTCTATCAGCGTAGAAAATGAAATCTGGTCTAGCAGTGTTTTTATCTCTAATGATGGTGTAAAGACCAGTCAGTTGGTTAGTTTGTGGTAAAAGGCAGACGTTTTTGAATGGTTCGGTGGACATGACAGAAAATAAATAAGTTTGATATATATGTGTATATGTATTAAAAAAAAAGGCACAGAAAAAAAGAGCAAGCAAAGGGCAATGGTCAAACAAACAGCACAACCTTATTCCAATGGCGGTTAATATTTTGCAACAAGGAATCTAAATCTCCCTTTTAAGTTGGAATCTTCAAGTTTTAAGTGAAAAATTTTGAAGCTCATCGCAAGTTTTTTTATATTTTTTTTTGCTCGAAAATTTTTTGGCAAAAAAATCATGCGGGCACAAATTTTGGTAGCGCCATTGGCATTTTTATACAGCAGTAATAGTTGCATTATGTATTATAGATATATTGTATATAGATGATGATGGTGGATGTTGTATCGTTTGACAGTGGTAATGCTGTTAGAACGCATTGAATCAGTCCGAACTTTGCATGTAAATGATCTCGGAGCCTTCCATGGGACTGATGGACACCAAGATATTACCTCTGATGACTGTGAACCCTAGGGATCTGGTCTTATCCTTAGACACTTCGTCTGTGATGGAGTCCTTCATGTACTCCACGGTCTCGTCAAGCACTAGATTCATCAATTGGTCATAGCCTTTCAATACACCAACTACAAGTCTCCCACCCATTAATTTCACACGTACTTGGCAATCTGTATATTTGGCTAGGTCTAAGATAGCTTCTCTCTTTGGACTCTCGAACTTCTTCTTTTGTGGTTGTAAATGTTGTTTCCTTTCTTGTTTCTGTATATTTAATATTATAATATTGCTGTTGTTAGTATTCTCCTTTCATAGATTCTTCTGGAATGCTTTGATACTGTAACGAAATACATACAATTTCACTCATTGCTTTATAGGTTGTGTAATGGTCCCTAGACGCTTCTATTCACCTCTGTCTGACAACAACACAGCTGTTTAAAAGTGTTGAAAGTACCTTTTCAATGTTGACATTTGATATTTTCTTTAATTTTTCATATTAAAAGTGAAAAATTATTGAGAACTGGCAAGAAACAGATATCAAAACCATACAAAAATAAGGTTATTTGGTACCAACATCCCATAACAACGGATCCCCAACTTGCAATAAAATGACTACTAAAATATTTATTGAATCAGATTTCTGTTCAATTGAGAAAGATTTTCCCATTAATATATCTTACACTCAATTATGTGAAAAATTGTATAATTCCACCGGTATTGAACCAAAAGATATGAATATTCAAATTAAATATACGAATTCAACAGAATTGGCTATATTGAAAAGTGATACAGTAGATTTAATTCAAGCTGAAAAATTGATTGTGACTGATTCAAACCAAAATTCTATAATAAATAATTTAAAACATTCAAGTGGCGATGCCTCAGATACATTTAAATTATCTGAAGAAGATTATGCAAAGAAACAAGACTCAGTATTAAACTGGAAGAAAACTGCCAAATTGGGTAGATTTGACCCTGAATATCAATCCAAATTGGAACAAAATCGTATTATACAAGAGAATCAAATTAAGAATTTAGAATTAAATCAAAGATGTTCAGTGAAAACAAATCAAGATGATCAAGAAAGAAGAGGTTGGTTAAGATATATAGGCAAAATTCCAGAGATTAATGATGAGGATATTTGGTGTGGTGTAGAATTTGATGAACCATTAGGTAAGAATGATGGTTCTATAAAGGGGAAAAGATATTTTGGCCCATTGAAGAAAAATTATGGGGGGTTCATTAAACCAATGTTTGTAAAGACAGGTCTACAATTCACCCCAATTGATGATTTTGAGGACTCTGATGGAGAAATATAAAAATAATCTCCCTTCTATTACCCTGTATAAAAAAACTATAAAATGAATAGATTTCTTTTTGTATATAAAGTTACTCTGAAAGGTCTCCTAATATGCTAAAGCAGCCGTTGAAGTAGAAATAATATCCACTTTAATGGTTCTTCCATCCACTAAGGCACCATTAAATAAATCTCTTACTCTTTGTAATTCCTTTAATGTGGTATTTTCTAGCGTGGCATACCCCATTGCTGAACCACTTAATAAATCTTTAATTTTTAAATCAACAAGTTTTGTCTCTCCCAATTTCTCTATAATCTTTTTCAAATTGTTACAATTAACACCAATGGTTAAATTATATATGGCTAATACTTTATTATCTGCTCTAGATTTTGTATCAATAATTAATCTATTAGATCTAGTATTAAAAGCCAAATTTTCAATGGGTCTGGGGAATCTTGGTAATGCCATTAAAGTACTCATTTCATCAACAACATCTTGGAATCCGCCCATTTCTAAATTTCTTCGTCTTCTAGCTAAGGCCATTAATCTACGTTTACGCGCTAATTTTGTAGTCATTGCTGGTTGATTTACTGCATAAAATAATTTTCTTCTTCTTGCTACTCTTTCAGCAGCTTCTCTTAACAATACACCGACATCATTAACACTTAATAATTGACCATTGACCACTTTAAACCCACCTCTAGCTCTTCTTCTTCTATATTGTCTTCTTAGCTTCCATATACTATCATCTAAAGTCCCCCAATTGGTTGGAAATGGTGATTTTGGTCTTCGACTCTTAAAGGTTTTAGTTGTAATAGTTTCAGTATTATTGTGTTTTTGTACTGCAATAGAATTTTCTTCTAATACAAGTGATTTGGAATTAGTATTATTGTTGTTGTTGTGTATTAAGTTATTAGGGTCCAATAAAGGTGGTAAATTTGAAGGTAAGGGAAGATCAAATTGTGATCTTGGTATTTCGTCAATTTTCTCAGATTCATCTTTTTGACTACTGTTATTATTATCCCAACCGGACCCCCAACTATTCCCCCAGTCAGATCCATTCCCAAAGTCGTCATTAGCAGGTAGAAGATCTTCTGAAGCTTTTTGAAATTGTTTTCTTCCTAGAACATGTTTACTTCTAAATTGTCTCTTACCTCCAGATTTCGATGCTAATCTTCCCATTTTCCAAGGTTACTTTATTGCTATATTTATTTACTGTCTCGGCACTTCAAAGCAAGATAAGTAGTTGTGTGGTTACTCTTTAAAATCATTTAAATGAGTGCATCAAGTTACTTCAAAGTCATCGAATAGCTTCAAAGCTTAGTTGGCGTTTCCAAAAAGAGAAAAAATTTGTTACGCGAAAAAGACCTGTCCCAAAAGGGAAACTGTGTCACAAATTCAATTTTTTAAAAAAAGTGTCACAAAATAAAAAAAAATAAAAAGGTTAATTTCCCGATTAGGAAACGGTGTGCCAGGTCCCTTTGAAGGGTTTCCTTATTTTAAAGATATTTAATCGACATGAAAGAAGCAGAAGATCTATTAAATGTTGAAATGGGCATTCATGTGTTAGATTGGTTCTCCATTATATGATATAGATTACGCATAACATAATAGTATAAGATAATTTTCAATGATGTTTGCATTATTTGTACTTGTACTATTTATATCCACAGTATCCCCACACGACATATCAGATGATGACATACCAATAGTTTCCACTGATAATTATCATGGGGATTATATTTGTGAAGAGGTTCTTCGTGAAGCTATTAACGATACGTTAAATGATTATCATCATCTTCATTCAAAACTAGCCATCACTCCAATTTTGAGTGAATATAGTACTTTAATTGATACAAGATTGCCATTTATGAGTCTGAATACTGGTATAGCTACAGAAGATAATTCCATGGTGGAATATCATCCTTTCCCTAAGAGTGTATATACTCCAGACTATGGTATTTTGGCAGGATATAGTTCTAATAATCTAACCGACTTTCCCTTAAGTGATGGTGCAAATATGACAATACAAAAACAAATGAACATTACTAATAATCCACAAAATCAAACTGTTGAAATATCAGTTACAGAAGGTTCAGCAAATTGTATGAAATCTCCGCAAAAGAATCTTTCATGGTTTGTTTTATTCCTCATGTATGTTGTCATATAGTTAACATTATAATATGTTTCCCTTTTTTACTGTAGACAGTTTATAATTAGTTTATCATTTAGAATCTAATTTCTTTAATGAGATACCGATTTTTTTACGTTTCTTCTTAACAATCCCTATGGACACATTTGAAGATTTCTTCATTGAAGATGAAGATTGTTCAGATTTACTATTTCCTAACAATTTTTTCTTAGCTTCAAAATCACCAATCTTATCATTCAAAAATTCATTTAATTCTTGTTCCTTTTTATCTTCATCTTCTCGTATCTTTTGAAAATAATCCAATTCAATTTTATTTAATCTATTAAAACCTTCTCTCTTTTTAACTTGTTTTTTAAATTCACGTTGCTTCTTGATGGCATTAGCCCTTAACTGATCTTGTAATGATTTTCTATTTCTTCTTTGTTTTTCGTTCTCATATCGTTGTTGTTGATCTTCCTCTTTCTTCTTTTGACTGACAACATCAGAGACACCTTCTGAAACAAATATTAAAGGTCTTTTCTTTCCTTGGCTGAGAGGTTCAGTTTCACTATCCTTCACAACAGGTTCTTCATCTTTTGGTTGTGTATCTGACATAGTCTATACATTCGCTTGTGTTTGATTCTATATGATTTTGAATACTGTTCAATTTATATTCCACTATAAGATGTATTCTCTCTTCTAAAAATGTTATGTGAAAAAAAAAAATTATTACAAGCTATTCAATTTTAATATGGAATGAAATATAACGGCAAACAAAATAAACCCAATATAAGGCAATATTATCCTCCCATTAACAGTTACTTATTCAAGAAGTCCATCTGAACTTTGCAAACCATTCGGTAGGAGATTATCGTTATTAAAAGAGGTAGAGCTCAACTTAGCTCTAATTTTATAGCTTTTTCTGTTTGATGGCGATTCTATGGAGAGATGATGATTGCATTCCGGATTTCCTATTTTATCTCTCCTATCTGGTGTGTAATTACTAATGTTTCCCTCTAAAATATTATTAGGATGAGGATCACTTCTACTATAATTTATATTCCTAAGGCTTTTAAAATCCTCATCATAAAGATGAGAGAATGTAAGATTAGTAGCTGATAATTCATTTGTATTTAATTCAGAGGAGGTAGAAGTAATTTCTCTTTGACTAAAAGTTAGATTAGATTTTGTATTAACTTCATTGGCGTACGTTCGATATTGATTAAATCGTGGATTATTGTAAAGGGAGAGATTACTGGAATATAGTAATGAACCCAATAAAACTATATTTTCCTTTTGAGGCTTCTGTAATAATTTTGTTTCAATTTCCTTAATATGAATTGATTTTAACAGATTTTTGTCTGGTGATTCGATAAGTTTGAAATTTGGTCTTGAATGATCCTGTGTTTCTAGTTTTTGTCTCTTTTCTTCAATTTCCTTTTCTAATACTTCTAATGTCTGCATATTAATATTATTTTGAACACTTCTTATACCTGAATTGTATTGTTGCTTTTTATTTATAAAATAAGGTATATTTGGAGATTTTAATTTAACTGGAGAGGACAAATTAGAACTTGATAAATAATGTTTTATATCTGTACCTTCATGGGGAACTGTTATACCTCTTTTAATGGCATTAGTAAATTGAGAACATTTTAAATATTTCTCATCAAAATTTTTAATATTTACCTTTATAGGTGATGATTCTTCTAAAGAATCAATCCTTTCTGATGTAGGTTCAAACATTGGTTTATTTAATTCCCCATTTCTATCCATATAAGTGGAAGGTGATCTACCTCTAATGACTAATGCAGGGGTGTTCATTTCTATCAAGCTAACAAAATAACGTTTGAATTTGTCATTCGATGATTCAATCAATTCAACCCCTGGTATCTTTTCCAAGTTGAATGTGTAGGGCACATCAATCATTACACCAAAAATAGAATAGAGTTGGAAGAATCTTATAATACTATTACCTCTTTTAATTCCACTGGAACAACTGAATTGAATTCTTTCAAATTTTGCAACTTTATCCATCCATCTATCGGGATACCCAGTGAATAACGAATTTTTGAGTTTGATATTATCATTTGCCTTCCCCAAAGCCTCTGGACAATAATAATAAAAGATCTTCTCAAATTGAGAATTTTTCTTTGGATATTTAATATTTGTCACATTTCTTACCGTATAATGAGTGGGTAAAGCGGAGGGTACAACGGGAAGAATTGGTGGTCTACCATGAGGACCTTTATCCCTCTTTGCAGTATGTTGCACTAAAGAAATTTCCTGATCCATTTCATCTGTCTTGGCCATAATCTTAACACAAAATTGTTTTATTTGGAAAGCCTGTAAATTATTTGGTTCCTCAAATTCCAATGTGTAAGACTCTTTGACAAATTTAGTCAAGTCTGATAAAGATGATTGAAATGCTGCCACTAGAGTGAAATAATTTCTCTTGTATCCAATCCATTGTTCACCAATATGATCAAATCCTCTATCAATTCTTGTAGCTAATGTAAATGATACCACTTGATCTTTACTTGTCTTAACCAAGTGATTATATTTTTTGAAAAGGTGGAATGGAGGTCCAATTTTAAATTGTAAACATGATCTTGGAGGAATTTTCAATTGATTTTTATCTGGATCTGTCTCTTTATCGACCTGTTCATTGGAACCCTCTTCCTTTTTAACTGTGTCGTCTTGGTTCTTTGGAACCTTTAATTTTGTCTTTGAAGTCATATCTTTTTTATAGAAACGGTACAAAAAAGAATGAAAAGATAACAATAACCCAATTGTAAACTATTTATCCTTATAAGTCTATAGGAAGGCTTTTAGAAGGTTTTACCTTAGGGTTTCTTGTTTTGGAAGAAGTCCAATTTCCAGTGGTTTAAATATTTTTGTAACCGCCCAGAAATTTCAATTCTTCGAGAACAAAAAGAGCAAAGAAAAATTAAAAATCAAAAAAAGTCAACAAAACTTAAAAATTAAAGACAGTTTCTATAAATTTTTACTATATATATATATTTTAAATAGAATTAAAACTGTTCATGTCTTCTTTGGATGTTTTATGATTAAGGCATAGACATCTAAGAATTTAGTAAATTCATAAATGATTTCATTCATGAAAAATCCATGAATACCCAATGACACACCAAGACCCATCCAACTTAAACTTTTAACTATATCTTTTGAATTATGATCCAATAATTTAACCAAAATCAAATATAACACTAATTGAGCAGATGGTAATAAAGTTGGGATATTAAACATGGGGAAATCTTGTTTTGTTAAATGATGAACAATAATACGTCCAACCACATACGCCATAGTTAAGCCAACAGAACACATAAATGCAAAGGATGCAAATTGAGGTTCAACATAAAATATCAATACCACGGTTAGATAGTATACGAAGAATGGGATTAACCCTTGCATGGCTTGTTTTACATTAGTTCTTTCGTTTAATAAGATTTTATCACCACTATAATATTTCAATACGTTACTTCTAGATATGACAATATTAAACAGTAACCCAATGGATAAGATAACCAATAAAAGATGTGATGTATCAAAATCTATCACTTTCCCATCAGATAAGGTGTAGGTGAATACTGTAGTGTGCCATAATAAATTTGGACCAAATATACCAGTTAATACAAAAGCAAAACACACTCCAAGAATCCCCTCTACAGGTCCCGATATTTCACTTAAAAATAAAGTATGTGTATGATATTCTTCCCATGTAGTCAAATAAAAATTACACAATAAAGCAAATTGATTGTATAATGCCAAATATGAATAACCAGTATTAATCATAGATGAGAAAATAATGACACATAACGTAGTATTAATAGAATCAATACTATGATCAAATAATTCACCAAGGGGCCCCGATTGTCCTGTTTTACGCGCATGAATCCCATCACAACCATCAAATGTTTGATACATAAATATACCAAATGCATGAGCAAAATAAACCCATCTTGGAGATTCTTGATCCAGATATGGATCATATATTATCACCAACAACACATTAATAATTACAAATCCCAAACCAGAAAGAGTGACTAAATTTGGAGCCATTGATGAAGGAAATATTTGTTCAAACCATAACCAAAATGGTTTTAATATATATTTTGACACGATTGACCGATCTTCACTTTGATACCTATATTGTTTTAAATTCTCTACCGATCCATCAGGCAGAAAATAACCCATTTTTCTTTGTATTTAGTTATATTATTTATTTTTGCCAGCCAATTGACACTTATTTCGTTCTTCCAACAGCAATAAACAGTTGCAATGAATGCTACTTCCCATCTCGATCGCACTTTATTTACATCTCGAAAGCCTTTCGCGAGATCTCATGAAAAATTTTGTCACATAAAAATTCACATGCAGAAATCCTGTCACTATAAAACGGTGCCATGCAGTAATAACAATCCCATATATTTGAACACTATTTAAGTATATATAAAGATATCCTGTAAACGTTTAGTTTTTAATAAAAAGTTATTGATTCTGAATTCAAAGGATGTGAATATTTATTTACAAGTGGATAACATATTGGCCACAACACCTAACAATTGTTCATTCTCACAGGCAGCAGCAACACGTTCTTTGTCATTCAATTGCTTATTAACTTGATTTTCACTTGAATGAGTACCCTTCTTTAAGACAATGGTGAATCTGAATCTTGGAGGCATGGATCTCTCTAGACGTACTCTGATCCCAAGACCAATTAAGGTGGCTAGGGAACAATGTGTGATAGTAGGCGTTATTCTAATAATAATCTCGGCCATGTGGTTAGGGTTCCCATCATCATGTACTTCAATATCTTCTAAATTCACAATAGACAATTGACCCAAACTCAATGGATGTTCAGGGTCAGAAATATGTGCTGTTAAATCGTAAATTTCTTGTGGGTCGACTGGATCAGCTATCTCTACATCCTCTACTGGAGTAGCAGAACCACTCTCTGAATGCGTTCCGTCTTCCTCATCAAGAAGCGATTCTTCATCACTAGTCAAATCAGGAACAGAATTTAATAATAGTAATTTGTCCAATAATTCCACATTTTGTAAAGCAGGGGAGTTTGTAGAATGGTCAATTTTAAGTAACAACTTCTTTCTATCCAAGGCCTTTGCACTACCTAAACTACCAAGAAGTTGATCATTAGCATCTTCTTGTCTCTTTGGTAGTTGGTTTTCGTCCAAAGCATCAGGACTTTCATTAATAAAATCAGACATCCTCTATTTGGTTTTGTTTGCTTATTTGAGTACTGGTTGATATCTATAGATGCGAAACAACCAACGCTTGCTACAATAATAACAGGATGATTACTGACTTCAAAAACGTTTCGTACTCATCGCTTTCCAATTTCCAATTTTTTTATATAACAAATTTCAATTTTGTCACATATTTTTTTTGAAATTAATAAGCAGTCGTCTGCAAAGATAAAATCCATAATAACTGTGTGTGTCACACTCGTCTTGACTTGTTATAAGGAACGCTGGAGGAATTATCAACTGTTTTCTAAATCTTTCACCACTTGCAAAGCTTCCGTTGGAAATCCCGCCATTCTTGCTACGTTTAATGCATCAGATTTCTCACAAATACCCTGTTTTAACTTGTAATCATAAATAAATCCATGATTTGGTAATTGTAATATGCTCGTTTGACGGTATTTAATTTGTGCCTCCATGGCCTTGTTTGATGGTGTTTCTTGCCCCTCTATTAGTGCCTTCATTTCTTTACCAAAATGGGTAGCAAAAAGGGTTCTACATTGATTATGTTCAATCAAATATTTCACTGTTGCAAATGCAATTCTGATACCCTCTTTCCCACTTGTTCCACGACCAATTTCATCCAAGATAGCTAATGATCTCTTAGTAGCACCACGTAATATAAATGAAGTTTCAATCATCTCTACCATAAAAGTACTCATTTCATTGTATAAATCATCAGCAGATCCCAAACGACTAAAAATCTTATCCACAACACCAATTTCAGCACTATCACAGGGCACAAAACATCCAATTTGTGCTAATATCACAATAATGGCATTTTGTCTCAAGAAGGTCGATTTACCACCCATATTTGGACCCGTAATTATCCACATTTCACCCGAGGTTAAACCACAATCATTCCCTGTGAAATTAGTTAACACTTTCGAAGCTAGCCCATCCTCTACCATTATATGTCTACCATTGACAATCTTTAATGACATATCATTGGATACTGTGGGACATACTAAATTTTTCTCCTTGGCTAATTGTGCAAATGATATTAATGTATCAAGATATCCCAAGGTACTATTAATGATCCTAATCTCATTACTCTTATCAACAAATTTCTCTTTAAATGAGTTTAATATAATATCTTCTTCTCCTTTAATATGCAGTAACGAAGTTTCAATTGAATATGCTAAATCTGTCCATTGTTTATTGGATAACCATAAAGTTTGAGACGATTTTTGTAATATATAGAAGGGACAATCATTGAATTTATAATTCCTATTTTTCGTTATTTCATTTTGAATATTCTTAATTTTTTCATTATTACCGATAATTTGAATAGCATAATCTTTATTTTGTCTTTGTCTTAATGCCAATTTTCTAATTCCAAATGATGTGTTAAAGAAATCTTTCAAATTCTTCTCTAGTATAAATTTCTCCTCATTAAAATTCCAATAATTATCAAATAATGTTTTCAATTTGGGATGAAATGCAGGATTAACAATACTCATACCATATTTACTATTGTCCATTTCACCGGGTGTCTCATCAATATCAGCCACTGTCTCTATTAATGAAGTATTACCATCAGGTCTCTTCATTACTTTCACTATTTCTTCTTCATTAAGTGAATTTAAAACATCATCAATAATAGATTTATCAAATTGTAAAACTTGAATCATTTGTTCTAATGTCCTTTTATCTCTCTTTGTTTTTATAAGTTTCTTGCATTCCTCTAGTTGTTCCGATATTGAACCAGCAATTTTTAATGATTTAGCAATTTGAATTATATCAATGGCATTACCTCTACCAAAACTAAATTTTTGAATAATTCTAGAAATATCTGAAATATCCTTTAAATATTTAATAATTGATTTAGCAATTGTTTCATTAGATAAAAATAAACTCACAATTTGTTGTCTCTTTTTAATTTCTTTAATATCCATCGATGGTGCCGAAAGCCATTGAGTTAATAATCTAGACCCAATGGGTGTTATGGTTCGATTAATGGAAGAAAGTAAAGACCCCTTCTTACTATTATTTAATACAGTAGAATGTAACTCTAATGCTCTACTTGTTCTAGAATCAATTTGCATTATGGATGACACTGATTGTCGACTTGGTAATTGGAAATTAATAGCATAATTGGGGAAATGATCACTAACATAAGTTAAAAGATTTCTTAAAGCGGCTAATTCCTTTTGTTCAAATGTTTCAAAGATAAAATTAAGTTGTGACTCGGTATTGCCATGGGTTTCTTTATCTTGAGATGCAAATAATGTCTTAAATGAAGATATTGGTCTATATTGAGTAGGAGGGTTATGATATTTAATAAAATATTTTTTCAATTCAACTAATTCGGGATACCACTCCCCAGATTCAATCTTATATGGTATAAGGTCTGCCTTCAGAAGAATCTCTTTAGGTTGAATTCTTGTGACAGCAGAGATTAATTCTGATAAATGTAAATTTTGTACAAATAATTCACCAGTAGAAACATCACACCAAGAAACACCAATTTTTAAATTATTATCAGCAATTCTTTCCATACATTTATCTGGGAATTCAATAGTTAACAAATATGTATTTTCTTTAAAATTCTCAAATGCTTCATCAATAAAAGTCCCTGGTGTAACAATTCTAGTGACACGCCTAGTAAACTTACTAGGATCATTATTAAATGCAAGTTCTTTCTTAAATTGATCCACTATTGTAACACTATACCCATATTGATTGACAAGGACTTTCAAATGTCTATTCAATTGACTTAATGGGAACCCAGCAAAGGGGACTTTCCCAGATGCAAATGCCTTATTCGTAAGCGTTATATTCAACTTTGGTGCGTATTTAATAGCATCCTCAAAATATAATTCATAAAAGGATCCCATTTGAGTCAATACAACGTTTTGCTTGTACTTATCCATTAATTCCCTCACTTGCCGTATAGATGGAGGTAACTGATTAAGTAGAGAAGATTTATCGTCACTTGGCGGTTCTTTTTTAATGGTTGATGTCATCTTCCTATCTTCCAAAACCGTTACATCAGAATCCGGTTCTGGGGTATAGATATCATCAAAATTGATGCTAAAGGAGGTAACTTTGGGTTTTCGAGAAGCTATAGTTCTTGCATTTGCTGTAGTAGCCAGCCTTCTTCCTGAAAACTGTAGCAATCGCAGTATCTGGAATCTCGTCATTATTCTACTTAGTTTGATTCAAATAGTACGCAAAAAAACACACGAGAATAATTTATAGATCAAATACAATCCATTGGTAGTGATATTATGGCAATATACCCTTCCAACTGGAAGTTATTCACTAAACAAACGTATCTCTTCATTGTAAACATCGCCAAAGTCATCTCGAAAGATCAAATTTCAGTGAAAAAAGATCCAAATTTCAATATGAAGTGCTTAAAATACGTAATATATAATGTATACAGAATGCAATAGGGACAGAGGGCTTCAATTCAAGAAACCTTTACAACTTGGAGCACCACAGTAACAAGGCAATCTTTCCTCTGCATCTTTTTCTCTTTCAAACTTGTAGTCGTAGGTCAATTCTTCATTCTTCGCGATATCTCTTAAGGCATAAATGACAATACGTTTCTTACCACCAACTTTGATGATCTTTGCAGTACAACTGGGTTCACAACAATGATTGATAAATCTGGCAATCCCACCCTTCTTCGTTGCGTCAATGACGTTATTTTCATCCACTCTGAACAAATAACTTGACCCAATACCACTCTTCAAGTATCTCTTTTCACGCATCTCAGAGACCGGTTGCCTGATCCTCTCCCCCACATATTCAATAATCATTTCTTTAGCAGCAATGGGCTCTAATGCATACAGACCCCAATTATGAATAGCAGATCTAGCAAAAGTGACCGGTTTCCTACGCTTGTTTAATTGATTTAATGACAATAAATCTGATTCTGTTCCGATGGCGGCCTTTTGAGCTTCAATATCTTGTTGGAATCTTCTATTCGTGGCTCTATTCTCTCTTGACGAGGCAATTTCTTGTCCACCCACGGTATTTTCACTTGCTTCATTATTAACCGATTCTTCTCTTTCCAAAGGTGTATTTGAAACATCCTCATTAAATTCGTGCCCGTTATTGGAATGATGACTAACTGTATTAAGTGGTTGATGAATTCTACGACGGTGTGGTAAGTAACAATGTTTTAATCTATCAGGTACTTTAAAGAATCCATGAGTCTTAAATGAACCTTTATCCCATTTCAATGATTCATCAAATGGAATACCTTCATTTAATTTGAAATGCATATCGGAAACGTTTTGTTCCCTTTCAGAATAATCCTTTATCTTCCATAACTCGTATTCAATCATATTATTGGGTGTGGTACCATGCTCTATTCCAGATTCCTGAAGGACTTCTTTCAATAGTTTTAGATCCTCTTCATCCTTTAAAGTAGTTTGCGCTTCGTGTAAAGAAATACTTTTCCTACCATAAATATCGTCTTCATAAACAGGAATTGGTAATTCACTCTCAACAGGTTTATACATATCATGAATAGCAGCTTCCTTTTCAGTCTCTGAAATAATACTAATTTTACCTTCTTGTTCTGGTGTGGTAGGTTCAGTTTCTATCATTTCAGCTTCAGATACTTCTGGTTTCTCCATGGCCATGAAATCATCATTAAATACTTTTGAAATGTCCTCTTCATCGTCTGTGTTCTCCATAATTTCATCTTCGTCCTCTTCCTCTTGGGATGATGATGATTCTTCTCCTTCATCACCATATTCATGGGATGGCGAGACATTTATATCTGTTATAGGTGTTTGCTCCTTCGAAGTTGAATCTTCATTAAGGAAATGAGCCATTGGTTCTAATTCTAATTTAGTTCTCTTAGATTGATTATGCAACTTATGTGAAAGACGTCTTTTCCTATTGGCATTTGGTTTCAAATATCCACCATAAAGTTTGAAAATATCCATATCTTGTTCCGTGTTATTAACATTGTCTTGTAAAGATTTATCAAGCATATTAGGATTCTTAGTGACATTTTCAATAATATGCTGTTTTTGCTCCTTTTCCTTCTCTTCTTTAATCTTTCTATTAGCGACTAATTCAGGAAAATTCACTGGGTTCAATGTATCAAACACAGTTGGCCCAATAATTCTTCTTCTAATATCTGTATCCAATGCAGATTTCAAATCTTGTAAGATATATTTTGTAGCAGCTTTCAATAAATCTTCTTTAGTCTTATACAGTGGACCATCTTCTTGTTTTGATGCTTTGATTTGATCACTTGTCACTTGTGAATTGTAACCAGAAAATCTCGAATGTAAAGTGATTGGTAATATTAAAGTTAATTTAATAACAACAGGAACTCTTCTAAAACCTCTAGACATTATCGTCATGACACCAGATTCATTAGTAGCACAGCGTATAGCTTCATTTGAATCGTTGAAAGCAATATAAACACCGGTAATATGACTAATCAAACGTGCGTATTTGTATTGTCTAATTTTATAAGCAAAATCATGTTTAGTGATACCATGATATCCCAGAAAAGTGGTGGAGACAAATAAACATGCTCTATTTGCAACAAGTTTTTCTATATCACTTGGAATTCTTCTACCTCTTTGATTATATTTCATTGATAATTCTTTGTATAATTTTTCCTTTTCTAAAGGTGATAGCTTATTGACATCCTTGTCAGTTTCTTTAGTGGAAGGATGAGAGTCTGAAGATAAAGTATTAGATTTTTCATTACTTGTGTCAGTTAGTTTATTAACAGGTTTTAATTTAACTGTTTCCTTTTGATTATCCAAGATAAACTTCTCCTTTAATGAATCTACTTGTTCTTGATCCTTTTTTAATACAACTGTGAAATGACAATTCATGATAGCACAATCTTTATTTTCATGTCTCTTTACTGCTAAATATGCAGCTTTGGCAGCATCATTAATCTTTTCATTTGGGCTAGTAAATTTTAACAAATATATATGTAAAGGTAATGCATTATTTGGATCACTATATGATTCAAAATGTGATATAATACCAAATTTTTGGAAATAATTTTTAATTGAAACGTCCTTAACATTAATTAAATTTGACTTCTCATTTTCACTTGTTGGATATACCAAAATTTCACACGATGGTGGTGGACCAATCGAATATTTATCATATGAGATACGACCAATAATAGTTAATGCAAGTCTATGTTTCCTCTTTGTAGAATTAATCTTAGATAAGTACGTATTCTTTTCACGTGGATCTGACGCATCATGGGTCAATCTTATCGGATATGATTTCCCCTGAGATTCATTACTATCTGTGGTTAAATTGACATATCCTTGGGAGGGGAATAGTTTCTTTTCATTCCAATTATGGAAGTCAGCAGTATTTACAAGTTTATTAGTAGCGGGATTAATATAATGATATTTAGTATTAAAATATTCTTTATCATATTTTAACACGACTTTAGGTTCATTCTTCTTTACATCATCTTCATACAAGTTTGCATTTAAAGGTTCGACCTTATCTCGTGAGATGGAATTGATCGTAGCAGGTACAGATTGATCTGTCGAGGAAGAAGACCGTTGATATCTAATGGCACCAGACGGAGTTGTCGACACTATCATACCTTGAGCTCGTGTATCTCTATACGAATACCTTGTAGTGGGCGGTACTGGGGCTGCTACAGATCTATTTTGTACAGGTGTGTATCTCGAATCAGCCTCTCTTGGATAAGTGGATGATTTGTTTGAGCTATATGAATAGCGACTGTTGTTTCCCGTCGGGTACCTTGATGAATGACCATCTGCATGTCCATGATAAGTCTTTGGAGCTGGTCTTGATGGTATATAATGATTTCCATAATGCGATGAGCCATGATATTGTCCATAATGATTCCCGTTCGAGTACCCACCGGCATGATCCCTTTCGTTACCATAACTGGACCCACTATGAGCCCCACCAGGACGATTTGTAGACCTATAAGGGCCCGATCTGTGATACGAAGGCGGCTTTCTGTTATAACCAGACATATATCTTTCTTAATGCAACTGTCTACTGTTCACTCTTCACGCGTCTCTGGCACTGAACAGACTTCTCTTAGCAAACCAGCACCTGTCTTTCTGTTTCTGACACTCTTAGTTTTTGCAGACAACGATATTCACAGGTTTAGACGTTGTAATCTTTGTGATGATCGGTTTGTTCTTGTTCGTGTTTCTTGTTAATAAGAAATAAATAAACAAAGTGAAAAAAAAATCTTTAAAGATGGGATGAGAAGTTGTAATTAATAGTTGGAATGCAGGATAAACGCATATAAATCACATTGAAAGGGAGATAAGATGTCATCGCTGCAGATTCAAAGATGTATTGCCGATGTTTTGGCGCTGGACACACATCAGAAGGATTCCAAACTCGACTGGAACCAAGGTAATTTGAAGAAACTGTTCAAAGCTACTTCTACCTTATACAACACATCGATTAATAAAGTGCCCTTAAAGAGTGATGAAGAGACAGTGAGAGGTCATATTTGTGCTTTAATGGCCTGTGAGAAGTTGAGGGAGAAACAAATGTCCTTAAATAGTAACAACAATGGAATTATTCAATATTATATGGATAGAATACCGTTAGCACCTAAGAAGATTAACCATTTAATTAATGTGTTTAAACAAAATATATCCCAATGTTCTCCAGTGAAACAAATTCAATGGTCACCAAGTCCTAAGAAATCAAGATCAAGAAGTCAATTATCAAGTCCCACTAAATCACCTATAAAATCAAATCAAAATAAATTCATTTCACAAGATCCCAAAGTGCTAAGGAAGTTATTGTTTAATGGGACTCCCGAGAGGACAGCATCATCTAACGATGGGAAATCTGCTAGTGGGCTGGATTTGAATGTGATGCTGGAGAGTCCAAGTAAGAAGACACCTATGTCAAGTCCCAGAAGAAAATTACAATTCGAAATAGTGGATGATGAAGAGGAACCTGAGGAAACTAATACTAAAGAGAGTGAAGAAGTTGCAAATATAGAAGAAACGGTTCCACAGAAAAGACCCCCTCCACAAGACGACTCTATGACAGATAATGTATTTACTAACAAGAAATCTAAACCAATAACCAAAAAACCTGCTGAAAGATCACCAAACTTATTATTGAAAAAATATGTTAAGATAACTCCACGTAATGTGATAAATTTATGTAATCAATTTGAATTACCACAAGAGGTATCCTATACAGTCTTGGACTTTTTTCTTATAAATCAAACATATTTACTTTATCCCTGGCAATTATTATGTGGATTAATATTACATTGTACATTTATTGTTTTTAATGAAAAGAGGCGTAAAGATCCACGTATTAATCATTTATTATTAGAGAAAATGATGGATTTTATGAAATGTGATTCTGTTGATGAAATTAGTGATTGTTTTAATATTGTTAATGAACTTATTGTGGGTGAAAAGTGGTATAAAGATTTAGAAATTAAATATAATTACTTCCAAGGTTTCAATTATGAAGAATCAATTATTATTAAATTGGGTTCAATGTTACAAAGTAATAGTATTTTATTTAATGATGATCAATATGAAAATTGGAAGAAAAATGTGTTAACGGATTTATCATTAAGAGCTGGGGGTGAAGAGGAAGAGGGAGCAGGTAAGATAAATGAGTAGTAACAATTAAAGATAAGTAAAGATAAAAATAAAAAAGATATATACATATGTATAGAACATTAGATCAAACCTTGAGAACGATATTGTGCTAAAGCTTCCTCGACTCTTTGACTAACAATTGGATCAGCTCTAATTCTCTTTTGAATCTTTGCTGCCTCGGCAAAAGTGATGGCTTGTAATCTTTCTTCATAAGTTCTAGTCAATTTAGCGGCTTTTTCAAACAATTCAATGGAAGTGTCAACATCTTCTTGTTGTAATTTTAATTGTGCTAAACCAACCATAGCTTGATCATTTCTTGGATCTTTATCCACAGCCATCTGAAACAAATTTGTTGCCATTTCAAAATTTTCTGGGGTAACAGGTTGTTGTCTGGCTAAGATCGTAGCTTTACCAATTAATGGTGCTACCCCAACATGAATCTTACCATTTTCTTTCTCTGAGATTGCTTGTTCTAATTTTATAGCAATATCATATTCTTTTAAAGCCTGGGTTAATTCATTCTTATCAGTTAGTAATTCTGCAAAAAAAGTTGGGATCTCGGGAGCCAAGGGAAATTTATTTCTTGCATCTTTAAATAATTTTTCACATTCAGGATAATTATTTTCACGGTATGATAAACAAGCCAATTGAATATATGGGAATACATTATTTGGATTTAATTCAATTGATTTATTAAAATCTGCTCTTGCTGATGCAAATTCTTGTGCAATAAAACTAATTTGACCTCTATGATAATAAATTATGGCATTATTTGGATTTAAAGTAATTGCATCATCAAATTTGGCTAAATATTGTTGTTTCAATTTATCATTATCAACAGGCTCATCCTGTGCAGATACCGTGGATGGATCCTTCATCATTGAAGTAGCCCATTTATCAGCTAAAATCATAGCCATAAACACGTTAGCATTAACTCTTGGAGATAAAGATAAAGATTCTTTTAAATTATCTTGTGCTGCCACCATATCATTTTGCATAAATTGTAAGATACCATTATATTCTAAAGCGATAGCCAATTTGGATTCAACAATCTTCTTATCATTTTCATCAGTACAAGTGGACAACATTTCTTTATACAAGGTAACAGCCTTAACAAAATCTCTTGAGGCAATTTCAAATCCATCATGAGTGTATGAATATAAAGCCTTTAAAGAGTTATGTAATAAGACATCAGCATCCAACTCTTCATTAAAATGATCAAATTCCAATTCTGGCGGAGTTAACATATTGAAAAATGAAGCTAAAGAAGTATCAGAAGGTAAAGTATGAATATCTGTACCATTTTCAGTAATTAAATCATTTAATTTCAATAAAGCTTGTTTATTTAAGTTTCTTTCAAGGATAGGTTCGATTGAAGCACCATTAAAATCATTATTTAATGAAAGAACAGATAAATCGAACATAGCATCTTGAAATTTGCCCTGCTGTTCAAAAGCAGAAGCTCTTCTTAACAAAACTTTTGAATAATCTGGTTTTAGTTCCAAAGCCAAATTACAGTATTTAATAACATTATCTAAATCATTTAAGGAGACATAACAAGCAGAAATGTTGGAATAAAAAATTGGATCCTTTTTAATCTCTAGGGCCCAATGGTAATATTTCAAAGCTTCATCAAAACTTTTACCTTTAAATTGAGCATTACCTAACTCTTTTAATTCAGTGGTAATCTTATCTTGTTTATCCTGAGTGAAAGTTTTAATTTGAACAATATCTGGATCTCCATTGGATACAACTGGATAAGACACGACAGGTTTTTCCACCGGTTGTGGCTCCTTTTCTTGTTCCTGTTTAGCCTTATTATGCTTCTTTTTCTTTTGGTTTTTCTTTTGGTTCTTAGTCAAAGGTTTAGTCTCATCGTCAGTAGCAGTAGTACTCTTCACAGATTGTAAATGTTTATAGACATAATAAGCAGACACTGCAGTAGACACAGTAATGACAGAAGTGACAATTGCCCTTCTGTGTCTATAAAGAAACCCTGGACGCGACTCAGTAGACATGACGTGTCTGTGATACCTGTGTTTGTTTTATGTGTTGTAGAAGTTTGTAAGTAGTTTACAATGTTTTGTCCTTTAATGTAATTGACCCATAAAGATGTAGATCACTGCACACGAGGTCATCTCTTAGAGATCCACTGTTCTTTGCACTGTTTATAAGCTTGGAAGAACTGTTTACAGGCGGTCTTGCCGTCTCCAGTGTCCCAATGTTGTTCGAGGCAGTGGCGTGCCATTTCTGCACTGGTTTCACAGGGGTCAAAGTATTGGGATGGTTGTTTAATTCTGGTTTTTATGAGTGATTCTGCACTGTTTGGGTTTTCTGGTTGGTAATGGGTTGCGGGCGGTGTGGTGGGGGTGTTCTTGTTGTCTGGCATTGTGGTGTGTGTGTGTGTTTGTAGAGTTGTGTTGCGTTATTCTGTTTGTATCTTTACGAGTTGTGTTGTAGAAAGATGTTATACGAATCCGGGGCAGTGTAATAAAGAAGAGTGTGCTATAATGTAGGGGGGTTAGTCTAGTATAATAGAGTAGAGTATAGGTAGTTAAATATACTCTAGCGGCGAAGTTTTATAATGTACAGTAAAGTAGAGGATAGTATAGAGTAGAGTATACAATGTATTATAGGGATATAGTATAGTATAAGTGGTATAGTGTGGTACTACCCTAAAAGAATATACTGTTAATAATGAAGTAATAGAAGGTACAGTATGAAGTGTATAATAAACTGTATATTACCGAGTAGAAGAGAGTATAGTAAACTATATAAAGTGCAGTATATCTTCAAACAAGAAATAGTATAGGAGAGTGGAATATAGAGAATATTAAAGTAGAATGTGTTAGCTGCTATAGTAGTATACTACAATATAGAGTATAAGAGGATACACTATAATGGTATATTAGAGGGTATCGCACAACATAACATACTGCATTTGATTAAAGTGTAGTATATTTTCTATAATATAAGAATAGAGTGTAAGTAAGCGTTACTGTGACAGACCGTAAAATATAGTATAATATAAGTACTAGGGGAATATATAGTAGTAGAGTGTATTATAATGATGTAGTGTACAGTACAGACTATATTTACTACAAGGTACAATATAGGGTATATTAGAGTATATTAGAATACATTAAGTATATGGAATATGAATATCCCAGATGTCAGTTTCATTACCACATTGAATAATCATTTTGTGGTCTTTATTCTTATTACATTCTCTTGTGTTGTTTCATTATCAGTATGATAATCTGCAATTAGATCAATTTTAGTCCGTGAAGGATAAACAATAGGATTATCATATTCATGTGCAAATTTATTCTGAAGTTGTTCACCTTTATCATAATTTCCAATTAATATTAAATAATACGGAGATTCAGGAATATAAATTGAGAAGATATAAGTCAAACTAACACAAAGTAAAAAAATACTATTGAGCAACCTAAAATTTCTAGTCTTTTCCATATGGTCAGTGA
>PPOL03000065.1:0-56463 GCA_003708905.3 Monosporozyma siamensis
GGGTATAGAAACAAAATATCTCGAAGTCATTCATGTTTGTTCAGTGTATATGATCTATATAAAATATACACACTCCCTGAGATTGATATGACAGATTAAGCAACACAATGACCTCGATCCCAGACATCAAAACATTGCCAAACTTATCCAACCCTTTGGAAGAAGCCAAGAGAACTGCAGCATACAGAGCTGTTGATGAGAATCTTGACGTTGAAAATCATCAAATTATTGGGATCGGGAGTGGTAGTACCGTCGTCTACGTGGCAGAAAGATTGGGTCAATATTTAAAAGATGATAAATATCACTCCTACGTGTCCAAATTCATTTGTATCCCAACGGGGTTCCAATCTAGAAAGTTGATCTTGGATAATGGATTACAATTGGGCAGTATTGAACAACATCCAGTCATTGATATTGCATTTGATGGTGCAGATGAAGTCGACGCCAATTTACAATTGATCAAGGGGGGCGGTGCATGTCAATTTCAAGAAAAATTGGTGAGTACAAGTTCAAAATTATTCATCGTGGTCGCAGATTATAGAAAGAAATCTCCAAAATTCTTGGGTACTAACTGGAAACAAGGTGTTCCAATTGAAGTGGTTCCCTCAGCATATGTCCGTGTATCACACGATTTAGAAAATTTATTAGGCGCTAAAAAAGTCGTCGTGAGACAAGGTGGGAATGCTAAAGCTGGTCCAATCGTGACAGATAATAATAATTTTGTCATTGATGCTGATTTTGGTGAAATTGAAGATCCCAAAAAATTAAATATGGATATTAAATTATTAGTTGGGGTTGTCGAAACTGGGTTATTTATTGATAACGCTGAAAAGGCATATTTTGGTAATTCAGATGGATCTGTCGAGGTTCAAACAAAGTAATTTTATATTGTATTATAATTGTATAATAATTTTAGTAAAATTTATCTTTTTTTTTTTTTTTTACATTTTGGTATGAATTTTTTGTAATTGGGAAAAAGGTTCCCCCCTCCATAATAAATATTATTTCCTTTTAAAGGAGGTCCGTTAATTCAATTCTACTGAACATGTACGTATCATTATTTTGATTAATATACCCTATATATATCTATTTTTTATTTGTATTATTTGATATCCATGAAAGTCCCTCCATTAACCCTTTACCAGTCAAAGCATTACTACCAATAACACACCATAATTGATTCTTTAAATTTGAATCCAATTGTAAAAAATCAGACACTTCTTGTGGTTTCATTGCATTTTTCAAATCTTGTTTATTTGCCAATACCAACAATACTACATTTTCCATCTCTTTCTCACTTATTATACTATATAATTCTTCCTTGGCCTCATTCATTCGATCTCGATCATCCGAATCAATGACAAAGATTAACGCAGTAGTAGCAGGGAAATAATGTCTCCATAATGGTCGTAAGCGTTCTTGTCCACCAACATCCCACATATTAAATTTTACATTCTTATATGTAACAGTTTCCACATTAAACCCCACAGTGGGGGCAGACGTCTTAATCTTATTCAATTTCAATTTATACAGTATTGTAGTCTTACCTGCATTATCTAATCCCAACATTAATATCTTCATCTCTCGTGATCCAAATAGTTTACCTAATGCCCTTGATATAGAGTTTCCCATTATGAATCCTTTTACCTCTTCCAATTTATCCCCAAAAAAATAAAAATTCGCTCTTTCCACTCAACCAATTGACTCCTTTCAACTCGTTGAAATCACTTGTGTAATCACTAAAACTTTACATGTCAAAGTCCATTTTGATACCTCTTTAATTTCCAATTTTTTTTTTTAACTTTTTATAAATATTGAAATTTCAAACATTAAAAATAATATCAAATTCGATGAGTTGATATTATTTTGATCCGACGTAAACACATCTATAACAGTGTACAGTCATACTCCCCCCCCCACCCATTATACACTCCCATTTATTTGCAACAATTTCTCACCACAGTCTTTTCCTACTTCTAAAATAATATAAAGGGAGGCTCCATTTTTTTTAAAACTAAGATATACCAATTTAATATTCATATCAACCCCAAATTTGCAAAAGAATGAACTTAGATTTTTCCATATCGCCGTCGTTACCACTAGATATCCAAGACAAATTAAATTCATTGATTCAGGACTATAAAGATGAAAATTTAACTGTGAAAGGTTATGAAACAAAGAGAAAACGTCTCTTGGAACCATATAGAGAATTAAATATCCCAACAAGAACCCCTACAAATATTGATAGAAAACATACTATACATATCCCGGGTAGAAATCAAAGTTTATCGTCAACTTTGATTGATAGATCAATACCGAGGTTCTCATCTTCTAATAATCTTAATTCATCAGATAATTTCTCCATTATCTCACCTACACGTTCAAGATATAATTATTATGAAAATCATAATAATACCATCACCACCCCACAATCAATGTATAATGTAACTACAAATTCATCTATTTTTAATACTCCAACAAGACCCACAGCTGCACATAGAAGATCTTCCTCCATACAATTATCATTACCAAGCCATGATATTTCCAATGATAGTAGTTATTATATGCCTATGATCCCCCTGTTACCAAGAAATATTGAAGAACAAATATCTACCTCTGATTTCATTTCAAAGGGTCCATTACCCACCTCATTATTACCAATTTTAAGAGGTAGATTTGAAAATAATGATTCACAGACTGCAATTATTGCATTAGGTTTAAGAGGGAAAGAAACTTATATTACATGGGATAAATTATACTTGAGAGCTGAAAAAGTTGCACATGAATTAAGGAAAAGCAAATTATATAAGATGGATAAATTATTACTTTGGTATAATAAAGAAGAAGTTATTGATTTTACTGTGACATTACTGGGATGTTTTATCGCGGGAATGATTGCTGTCCCTATTTCTTTTGAAACTTATTCTTTACAAGAAATTGTAGAAATTATTAGACAAACTAATTGTAAATGTATTTTAATCTCTAATGAGTGTTATAAACAATTAGATAATCTACGATCTCCAACACATAATACCACCATTAAGATTAGTCGAAATGAAGTGTTTCAAAATATAACTTTCTTAAAGACAGACGATTTGGGTACATATTCAAAGGCTAAAAAGCAAGTGCCAACTTTTGATATCTCTAACATTGCATATATTGAATTTACAAGAACACCATTAGGGAGACTATCTGGTGTTGTGATGAGACATAATATTTTAATGGATCAATTTAATGCTTTAGCCGATATTCTAGACTCTAAGAGAATGCCCCATTGGAAGAAAAGTCACATTAGAAAACCATACGATAAGAAAATTCCATTGACTTTGGCGACAAAGGAACGAACTTCAAAGTTTGTCATTATGAACATTTTAGATCCAACAAGGTCCACTGGTTTAATCTTTGGTGTTCTTTTCAATATTTTTACCGGTAATTTATTAATCTCTGTGGATGAACGATTATTGCAAAAATCTGCAAGTTATGAATCTTTGATTGATAAATATAGAGCTGATATTTTATTAAATGACCAGTTACAATTGAAACAGAATGTTATTAACTATTTAGAAAATCCTATCCCAATGACTGAAAGAAAGAAACATAAAATGAATTTCAAATGTATAAAAGTTTGCCTAACATCTTGTAACACAATCGATACTGATGTTACAGACATGGTAATACATAAATGGTTGAAGAATTTAGGTTGTAATGATGCAACTCTATGTTATTCTCCACTTCTAACATTAATTGATTTTGGTGGTATATTTATATCCACTAGAGATCAACTTGGTGGATTAGATAACTTCCCCATTCATAATTCTAACTTAAAATTACAAGATAACATATATGTGAATAAAGAAAAACTAAAAGGCAACACTATAGAAGCGAGTATAGTAGCGATGATAAATTCTTCCCAATCTTTAAAAGATTATTTCAGAATACAATCATTTGGTTTCCCAATTCCTAATACAACACTTTGTGTAGTAAATCCCGATGATGCAACGTTAGTACCAGATTTATGTGTGGGTGAGATTTGGTTATCGTCCAAGAATTTAATCAATGAATTTTACCAGATGGATAAAGTTAATGATTTTGTGTTTAAAGCTAAATTAAATTATTCCAAAATGTTCTCTTTTGTCAATGAGGGATCGAAAGTTAATGTTAATGCATCTGTTGATAGATTGGAAACAATTTATAATGTATGTCCACCAAACACTCAGTTTTTGAGAACAAAATTAATGGGGTTTATTCACAATGGTAAAATATATATCTTATCATTAATTGAAGATATGTTCCTTCAAAATAGACTAATTAGACTCCCAAATTGGTCACACACATCCGATATTTCAAAATCATTTAAGTCCAATCACAAATTATCTACAGATAGTAGTTTGCAAGGTGGTGAAAATGCTCATACGGCATCAAGTTCAGATGTATCCAATACTGGAAGTGCTGACAGTGATTGGATAACTAAATATAAAGGGAAACGTATTGTAGAAACCCATTATTTACAACAGATTACAGAAACTTTAGTCAGAACAGTTAATACAGTATCTGATGTGAGTGCGTTCGAGTTGAATCATTATAAAGATGAACATTTCTTAATATTAGTTGTCGAAAGTTCTTTGGCAAAGAACTCTGGTGGGCCAGCATCAAATACCGAATCTAATCTGCTAGCCGTATCAAGCAAGCAAAAAGAACTACTTGAGAAAAAGATGAATGAATTGACAGACCAAATATTTCGTATTCTTTGGATTTTCCACAAGATTCAACCCATGTGTATTGTGGTGGTAGCAAGAGGATCGTTACCGAGACGTTATTGTTCTCTAGAATTAGCTAATAGTACAGTTGAGAGAAGATTCTTAAATGGTGAACTAGATTCCAAATATGTTAAGTTTCAATTTGATAACATCATTTTAGATTTTATTCCACATTCAGGATATTACAATGAAAGTATCTTTTCAGAACATTTGTCCAGATTAAGAAGGGCTTACATTGAAAAGAAAGATAGTTTAGAGGGAAATGAAGATAATACATTGACAAAATGGCAAACTTCAGGTATTGATTATAGGGAGACAACTTATGATATAAGAAATTCACAAAAGAAGATGTCTGATTTCAGATCAATCTTAAAGATTTTAGAATGGAGAACTGAAACTATGCCAAATGACTCTGCCTTTACTGATGGTGGTAATACTGTATCATCTAGTAGTAACAGTAACGAAAATAATACGCACAAAAATGTTTCCTGGAAAGAGTTTGGTTTGATAGTTGCTGCATTTATTAAAAAGATGGTGGGCTCTAAAACCCCATTAACTGCTGGTGATAATGTTGTTATTATGTGTGATAATTCTGTAGAGTATGTTGCAATGATGATGGCATGTTTCTATTGTAATCTAGTGGTGATTCCATTACCACCAATTTCTGAGAAGAAGGCTGAAGATGATATAAAATTCCTTACTGATATTATTAAGGGTTACAAAGTAAAACGGTTATTTATTGATGCAAATCTTAATAATATGCTTAATAATAACAATGTTATCTCTAAGATGTTCAAACATTACAAATATATTTTCCCAAAGATTACCGTATTTTCCAAGTTGAAGAAAAAGAGTGGAGTCCATGTTGGCATCTTTAAAAACATTTTAAAACATAAACATAGTTATAAAGCAGGTACAAATGTACACACTGTCTCATCCGTTATCTGGGTTACTAGTAAGATTGATGTGGTGAAGAATTTACATGTTACCATGAATCATGAATCATTCTTGAATATTTGTAAAGTGCTCAAAGAGACATTACAGCTAAAGACAACAGCTCCAATTTTTTCTTTAGATTCACATACCTCTGGTTTAGGCTTTCTTTTGAGTTGTTTTGTAGGGATATATGTGGGAACTTCCACTTGCCTGTTTAGCATGAATAGTGTCATGACTGATCCAAAGGATTTCTTACTTGCAATTCAAAATATGGGTGTTACTGATTTGTACTTTAGACTAGAAACTTTCCATAAGCTTTTGTATAAAGCTTCAGTTACACTCGAGAATAGTGTACACACAGCCAAGACTAAAAATTCTTTAAAATCAAGCTCATCTAATTTAAGTCCCAATCTGTTTAGAAATGTCAAAAATATTATGATTTCGTTTGTGGGAAGACCAAGTTTCATTTCTGTGGAGAACCTTCTCTCAAGGTATAACAAGGTTTCGGTATCTCCAAGGCAAATCAACTTTGTTTATCAGCATCATTTTAACCCTATCGTGTCGTTACGTTCATATTTGGATATTCCGCCCATTGATATGTACTTAGATCCTGTATCATTACGTGAAGGTATTATCAAAGAAGTCGACCCTACCTCTTCTAAGGTATACAATGCCTTAAGATTACAAGATTCAGGTGTTGTTCCTGTTTGCACTGATGTTACTATTGTGAACCCAGAGACACTAGTACCCTGTCTTGAAGGGGAAATTGGTGAAATTTGGTGTTGTTCAGAAGCCAATGTGTTCGATTATTTAATATTCAATCCTAATGGTAAATCTAAGAAAGATCCGTTCATTACTGAACAATTTCAAAGTAAATTTGATAAAGAATATGAAAATGGTTTAACATACCTGAGAACTGGGGATTTAGGTTTTATTAGAAATATCGAAAGTACAAATAGCGAGGGAGACTTAATCAGTTTGAATTTGCTGTATGTTTTAGGTAGTGTTAATGAAACAATTGAAATCTTAGGTTTGACCCATTTCGTTTTTGATTTGGAGAAAACTGTTAAAACTACAACAAGGGCAATCAGTAACTGTTTAATTGCAAAAGCTGGTGGTTTACTGGTATGCTTAATTCAAACTAAAGCTGGTATGTCTGAAAAATATGGTAACGTTACAGCATTAATTGTATCAGAATTAATGAATAGTCATGGTGTCGTACTTGATTTAGTTTCATTTGTTAAAACTAGCAGTGTATCTAACAGAATTAATAAATATGATAACTGGAATATAAATAGATCGTCTATCGTGAAGGGTTGGTTTAATCAAGATATCGAAATTGAAACTCAATTTGCAGTGAATTATGGTGAAAATATATCCATGTATTTACTATCTGATTTTGAGAAAAATGATTAGAATTGTGATACACTATCAGTAGGTTGGATTAGTATTACTATTTTTTTTTATTATTATTTTATATTTTAATTTTAAGATATATAAAGACATTAGATAATTAAACAAATAATTAATTCATTATTAATGCAAAGAGTCTACATGGTTTTGTTTCTACCTTTAGGCTTTAAAGAGTAAAACATAATGAAATGAATCAAAGAAAAACCGTGGCCTTCGTTAGTAGTTGAGAAAAATCTTTATAGGTGGGTGATGGATGTATTAAAAAATCTATAATTTCATTTGAACCTTTAAGAAGTAGGAGACCAAGAATGGTAAACTAACCACCATAAGTGGATATTGAATCATTAAAAAGAAGGAAACACATTCCATTTGAATTGGTTCTAAAGTATCTGGTGGGGTATATGATGCAGTGAAATAAATTAAAGTTGTCATGGTAGGTAAATTCCATGTAATGGCAATAACGAAAAGTAACATTTTATCATTTTCCCAATTGACCCAACCAGCTTTCACTAAACGATCACACCACAAAACACCAAAGATTGGCATAATACATTGTCTTAAAAACACTAAGACACATGCAGATTTCCAGAAACCTGGATATAATTTACCAATCTTTAAACGACCTAATGTGGCACCTAATAAAAGTAAACCAAAAGGCACAGAGGCTGCACCCACATAACTTGTATAATCCATAATAAAACTCAATGCAGGTTGTTGATCTGGAGCTTGTTTGATATTTGGTGTACCTGAAGTAGTGACAAATAAAGCTTTAACCCATGGAATAAAGGCACAAATTAAAGCGATGATAACAGCCATAGAACAAGGTCTTAAACAATTTTTCAAGAAGAATACAACTAATGAAGTTAATGGGAATTTTTGTAACCATTTTGGTAAAGAAGAACCTGATTCTTCAATATCTTTCTTACTCACCGTAGCATCAGAAGTTAAAATTTTGGTTAAATTTGATGATTTAATTCTTTGTAAGGTTGATTGTTGAGATGTACTGGAATGAGTACTAGCACCATCTGAGCTAACTGATGGTCTTCTACGTTTACCGTATTGATCCACATTAGAATATTCGTGAATAATATCGTGCATAGTTTGTGGAGGTAAATCACGATTTTCAATAGAACGCAAAGAGACAACACGATCCAAAGTATTAATATTATCTTTAAAAGATTGATAACCGGTAGTCATATTATCACGCCTTGGGTAACGTTGATGATGGTAATTTCTATTTCTTCTATTTTCTTTTGTTTGAGAGGTGTAAGCGACTGGTTGCGAAATAGTTCTTCTTGCAGTGTCTTCATTAACATCATAATTAGTAAAATATTCATCACTATCAATGGAACTAGCAGTGTGAATTGATGATGCTGGTAAAGATTCAGTGGTTAAAAGAGTATTCGGTACGGAACCATCTTCATTTGGAGAAATATTTGTGTCATTACTCATGGTCATATTTAAGTCATTGTTATTATGTTTATTCTTATTATAATCTAATTGTTCATTTGAATGATAAGCTTGTGGTGGTTTAATTAATTCTGCTTGTTTATTATCTGAGGAAGATGATCCTAAGGATTCTGTCAATTCATCGGGGTTTTCAGTAGAATCAGATGTAGGTGTAGGAATTTCTTCTGGAAGTTCACTAATTCTCTTTAAATTGGATCCATTATTGTCATCTATAGAATTACCATTTTTCTCATCTGTGATACTACTTGATTGAGAACTTTGTTCATTTAAAGATTCATTATTTGTTTGATCACTATTATCATAATCACCTTCATGTACAGCATTTTCTTCATCATTATAATGGAAATCATTTTCAATTAATCTGAACCCACCTAAATTAAAGACACAAATTAAGAACATGGCTAAAAAGATAATAACATTAGCGACACCCTTTTCACCTTCTTCTTCCGTGAAAATAAAACCTTGATCCATAGTTTGTAAATAAGCAATGGGCAAATCACTAATATTTGGGAAAGTACCACCAGCTAAGATACCACCATACCATTTTCTAGGTACTGGCATAAATCTTCTCACGACCCAGGCAAAGAATAACCCAGTACCGAAGACTAAAACAGAGGTTAAACAAATGATACCAACCATTTTAATATCACTATCTTCAATATTTGTCACAATCTTATTGAATGAAAGACACGGTAATAAAACAGTTAAGACGATATCACTGATTGTTCTTGTGGCTTCTGCAGTCAAGATATTCATCTTGGAAAGCAAGAACCCCGTACCGATAATCAAATAAATTTTAATAATTGGTTTCACAGAGGACCAAATGGCTTGACCTAATGTAATATGCATTGTAATGGTGAATTTGTATGTGTAGGAATATAGAAATTAGTAAAGAAATGAGAAAACAAGAAAGTAGAAAGTGTTAGATCTCGAGGGCTATTATTAGTAATTATAAATTGGAACTTTTTAAATATTTCTTTGAATAAAGTTTCAACCCACAATATCTGACTGTTTGAAATTAGGTATCGATCTCTATAGAGCAATTTGTGGCTTATCACAGAAGTTAAAAGGGAAGAGATGATATGGAAGCAGACAAAACTTGAAATAAAAAAAAAATGTGTCAACTAACTCTCTTGTATTCTATCCTTAATTTAATGTAAGGTATCTGGTAACAAAAAATATATCAACTTATAAGTTCAGTTCTCCTTAGCAGTAAAGTTGGTTATAGGAACGAAAGTAGTTGAGTATTGTTGATCTCGATAAAAGAAAATCTAGGAAAGTTGTACTTTTATAGAAAGCTAGAAATTCTCGGCTGTTATCAACAAACAACAGATGCAAAGGCTGAGATACGATCAATATTATTGTGTTAATGACAATATGGTCGATCTTGTTATTTGAAAATTGTATCCCCACGTCTTGTGATTTTAGTGAATCATTATCGTTCTGCTTATAATGTGAGTTGAAATCCTTTAAACAGCAATGATTCCTCGGAAGTTTTCATTTTTTTTCACTCAAGCGTGGGGGTTGAGGCGTGGGGGACACAGTTAGGGCTTGGAATAAAAGTAAAAGTAGGGTTGAAAGGTTAACACAGGGTTAGATTGTAAAATGGTTAGGGCTTTTATGTTTTGGTTTTAATGATTTCTTGAAAAGAATAACGAATAAATTTGGTTAGCTTCCAGGATATGAGATTAACCAGACAGTTTTGGATAGCTATACCAAGACTAATCAAGCAGAGGAGTAGCCAGCATGACGTTCTCGTATGAGAATTATATGAATCTGATATGGCATCTAAATTATAGTAAAGAAACTGTTCCTTTAGATATTGCAAAGAGAATTGTGTCACATGGAATTGCTCCAGTGATTACAGTCTCATCCACATTGACGTTAGACGATCATATAAGACAGTCCTATGGAATGGACTCTATGTATCATTTGTTAAGGTTTTTTGGTGGATGTGTTTCTGATAGAGATCAAGCAAACGAAAATTTGATAGACAATGATAATGCCACCATGGCTGATAATTTGTTACAGGTACCAAACTCTACAGCGACAACCACTACACTAAGACAGAGAAGTAATTCCAATAGTCTTTTACAAAGAGATCAAACTCAGTTACAATATATTCGATTCTCCAAACCTTTACCTGATTTATTGGCTTCAATAGATGATAAACAAAATATCCCTTCAGATGCCCAAGATGGACCCACAGAAGAAACACAACAACTTTTAGATAACTATTCTCTCGAGACATTCTTGTCGAACTACTTAGCCCTAATCAATAATAACACTACATGGGAGATCGACCATCTTTTATTAAGAAAATCAATATATCATAAATTCTTCTCACAAACTTTATCATCTACTGAAAATCTATCACCATTTGAATCATTTAATCATCCAATAGTATCGTTAATTTCATTAGATATATCATTGGGACAAACATACGAAGATGCTAGAGATTTATTAACGACTTTTAAAAATTTAAATAAATTTATTGACAATTTCCCTCCATTCCTAAATATTAATGACATTTTACCTGTTTTCCTGCTTTGTTATGATTCGAATTCTTCAGAACAATTAGAAATTTGTAATAATTTAACTAAGAAATTGAAAAAACAATTATTTGTAGAGAGCGTAATGTTACCTCTATGGAATTCTGATCAACCAACTCACGATGCCACTTGTAAAATCTTACATGAACCAATTATGACCTCTTTAGATGAAACTTTATTTTCTTTATCCCAAACAAAAGATTTGAACTGTAAATATAAATTACCATTACCAATAATCAATGAAATTTATGAAATGTTAGATGTTTTAGTTTACAACCTTTTAATACCGTTTATGCAAAGAAAAGTAGCATATTGGGATGAAACAATAATACAACCAAGAAAATCTATTTTCCATGGATCTAGATTTTTGAAAAGATTCATAAATAAATCTAATCAACAACAAATACAAACTTACGAGACACCAGAAGGTACACAACAATTTCTAGCGTCATCTGATGAATTTTTATTGAGGAAATTGGGGGATTGGTCCATTATGACATCAAATTTTAAAATGGCATTCACTACATATGATTCCCTTGCTAACGATTTAGAAAATTTCCCAATTTATATGGCCTCATGTCTAGAATGGTGTGCAGTATCATTATTAATGGGTGCTCAAAGTATTGTCACGGTGAAAATGATTAAAAATGATATTACACCATTAATTGAAAGAGCTGTTGAGATATACAAGTTGGAAAATAGGCCAATTTTTGAAACTAGATGTATGCTTTTATCAACAGAATTATTTCTTTCATTAAGTGATTCATGGACTTCTACTCCATATGCAATCAATTATTTAGAGACTATCCTTTCAGATGGGAAATTAGGTCCCCTATCACAAACACTAATATGGGAACGATTAAGTGACTGTTATTCATCAAGAATTGATCCTAGAATCAAATATAAAGCTGAGGCGAATAATATTAAGTCGCCATCACCATCTGGTTCAGATCTTGTATTGGATAGTCAATTACAAAAGAGAAATACACAAGATATTTTATCGAAGGGCTTTACCAGAAAACGTAAAGCTGCATTCTTTAGATTAATTGCAGCAAAGAAATGGGCTGAACAAGATAAATGGAGACAAGTAAATTGGTGTTTAAAGGATATTCATGATATTTACGAGAATGTGGGGCTATTTGATAAACCAGAATTGATATTAGATAAGTTGAGTGTACAATTGAAAGAACAAATGACCATTAAGGAATAGAAAGGAAATGTTTTTTTAACTGTCTATATTCAAATTGGATCCATGTTGAAAGTAACAATGAAAGATACAATGAAAGATACAAGTATTTTAATTGTTAATGAAACGGTGTTGTACACCAGTGTATGTGGAAAGTTAATTAACACTGAAAATATAAAGAGAATGGATACACATTATGTCTGTATAATGCAATAATGAAGTTGATTTACGCTATATTTCAATGAGGTGCCCCTCCATTTATTTTGTACTCCCGCAATCCCAACGAAAAATAACTGATAGATACCATTCTGTATATATTTTTACGTCACCAGACTGACTTAGTAATTACTAATTAATCATAACTTATATTTGCATTTAAATATTTCTTCCAGGGTCTGTTTAAGATTGATTCTGACAAGAAGTAAGAAGACCTGTACCGATTAATTGAACAAAACGTATTATAGCCAGTGCTATAATTATAAGCAACATGAAAGTTTTTACAGAAAGAAGCAAAGGGTTTTAGTCACAAGTAATAATATATATAAATAATATATATTGTATACTAATATACTCTATACTATTCTATAATTAATATTATATCTCCCTTGATTCAAATGCTGTAATCATATTTCTATATTTCTTTTGAGTGTTGATCATGTCGAGGTAGATTTCATATTTAACGTCTAATAACTTTTTATCATAATCAGTACAAATTTCTGTAGCACTGTATAGTTCACCCTCGGGTGTGACATCTTTCATAGTTTGCCACAATATTTCTTCATATGGTCTACTCTGGTGTAGGTGATACATTCTATAAGCACAGACAGCCAAAATTGCTGCCCCATATGCTACCGTAGAACTTACTACAGAGGACACACTGCTGGAGGTACTTTGAGGAACAATGATATCTAGACTAGTAGCTTTCACCATCAGTTTCACTAATAAATCATTATTAGCTTGACTCCCAGACATATATATCGTCTTGATGGAGTGGCCAGCCTGTACCATGGTATGAATAATATGTCTTGTTTGTAATGCGATAAACTCACATGAGGCCAAATATAACAATGCTAAAGATTTAATGGAGTTATCTAAAGTTTGGCCAATAATAGTCGCTCTCATTTCTGGATCCGATAATGGGGATCTATTACCATGGAAATCACCATATACAAAAAGGCCCTTTGTCAGATCACTTAGATATCGAGAAGAGGTTTCCTTCAAAAGGCCTTGTAAAACATCATTAAGATAGTCAAAAGGATGTTGCCCTTCTGATAATAATTCACGTAATTCATTGTAAGAGGGATGCGCTGTTAAGATATGATTTAACAAAGCCCCAGTGCAACTTTGTCCACCTTCAGCGGCCCAATACTCTGGTATTAGAATATTCTTGTAGGGGCCCCATACACCCGGTACCATAATTTTATGATCAGATACAATAATGTGACAAGTAGACGTACCAGCAACCATGGCCAAACGTTCTGTTATTTTGCTTTCCTTGGGTTGATAAATGGTAGATGGTTGGGCGGCTACAGTACCTACCCATCCTGCGTAAGCATCAATAATTCCAGAACTTACCACACAGGACTTACTTAAACCTAACTCTTGTGCTGCCAATTTAGATAAATGACCTACTGGCTTCCCTGCGGAAAGAAATGACCTTCTGTTGGTAAGAGGCCCACCAAGACTTTCAAAGTTATTTGCAGTTAATTCCTCTAAGTCGATCTTACGAAGAAATTCTCTTGACCAACCTTCTGTGGAACCTTCAACTCCCAGAGGAAGCAACCCTTGCTTACACACCGTAGAGCATAACGATCTAGTTTCTAGACCGGTAGACTTGAAAGTTAGATAATCAGGTAGATCAAAGAATTTAGCATCTTCTATAGATCTGACACCCTTTAGCCATTTAATCTTGGGCATTTCCATCTCTACAGACATCTTACCGCCAACATATTTCAAACATTTATCGTTAGTTGCATTAATAATATCTGTCTCTTCAGTAGCCCTGTGATCCATCCACAGAATAATATTCTGATCATTATTATCAAAATTTGGACCAACTGCCATGGGGGAATCATCCTTTTTGTTAACAACAACTAAAGAACAAGTGGCGTCAAACCCAATAGCTCTAACACCTCTACTGTCAATCCCTGCATGCGAGACTATCTCCTTCACGCAAGTACATATGGCCTCCCAGATAAAACTCGAGGATTGAGTGATATAATCTGGTTTCAGTTCCTCTCGAGGGATTTCCACTTCGTGTTGGGTCACAATTAAATGGGAGCCAACTAAACAAGCCCTTACAGATCCTGTACCGACATCCACACCAATGTAATAACCGTCCATTGTCAATTAACCCTTCTACAATATGTCTAAATTAAACTCATCACAGCTATTAAGAAATCTCTAAATTTATAGGAATTTTTCACTTTACAAATTAAGAGACGTGTCTTTTAAAAGAGCACTACAAAGTTACTAACAAGAAACAGTTCAAGAAGGTCAATCACACCGTTATTGGTTTTACAAGATGGGGTTATTGGAAACGTTGCAAAGAAGAGCTTTAAAATTGGGTCTTTTGCCCAAAATTATAGCTCTTTTGCCCGTGCTGTCCATGATTACTACATTGGTCAGTATAATATTGATATTAGTTATACCCATGGACGGACAATATAGAAGAACTTACATTTCAGAGAATGCATTGATGCCCTCTCAAGCTTACAGTTATTTTAGAGAGTCTGAATGGAATATTTTAAGAGGGTACCGTACTCAATTAGAGACTTTTATCCAAGTTCCTTTGCAGAATGATGGTAACTCTACAGAACCTGCTCACGAAATCATCACACCTGAACAACGATTTGGTACCATTGAAGCCTGGTTGAAAGAATTTGGTACCAAGACCGCTACTTATCATAATAATGTCACTGGGGATACTCTATATGGGGTATTACATGCCCCAAGAGGTGATGGTACCGAAGCCATGGTCCTTTGTATACCATGGCATAATGGTGATGGTGAATTTAACATTGGTGGTACTGCTTTAGGGATCACTCTTGCTAGATATTTCTCTCGTTGGCCCATTTGGTCTAAAAATATCATTGTAGTGTTTAGTGAAAACCCCAAACATGCATTGAAATCATGGGTGGAAGCTTATCATACATCCTTAGATTTAACTGGTGGGTCCATTGAATCTGCTATTGTGTTAGATTTCCCTGGTACTAATGATTTCTTTGACTACGCAGAAATTTATTACAATGGGTTGAATGGTGAATTACCAAACTTAGATTTGGTTAATATTGCTGTGTCAATCACAGAACATGAAGGTATGAAAGTGTCATTACATAATCTTCCAAGAAATGAGTTGGAAACAAATAATTATTGGTCAAGATTGAAATTAATTTTTTTAGGTATTAAAGATGCTTCTCTTGCTGGTGTCAAGAAAGTTCATGGGAATGAAGCCTTTAGTGGTTGGAGAATTCAATCCCTAACTTTAAAGGCGTGTGGTAAAGAGGGAAGAATCGATATCACTACTTTCGGTCGTATTTCCGAAGCCATGTTTAGATCAGTTAACAATTTATTAGAAAAATTCCATCAATCATTCTTTTTCTATTTATTATTAGCTCCAAGAAATTTTGTTTCTATTAGTAGTTATTTGCCAAGTACTGTTCTTTTATCCATAACATATGCATTAGCATCATTGAATTCCATTTTAAACACCAAATACTCATTCAACAGTTATCTATCTTATTCGACCATTGCAGGGATTGCTTGGTTATTCAGTCTATTGATTTCCTTTGTCATATGTCACTTTTTAATTTTTGCCTCTAACAAGTTTAACTTCATCTTGTTACTGGGGGGTAATATAGTTGTATTATTAACACCGTTAGTGTCAACTAGAATTGGATATGTGAAAGAACCAGTAACACAAAGAATAAGAGCGTTTGGCTTTTTATATTTCAGTTTATGCTTAACTTCACTTTTAATGTTGAATTTCTCCTTAGCATTTTCCATTGGGTTAGCAGCATTCCCCATGACTCTAGTGAAAAATATTACCAGCTATGATATCAATATCAAAAAGAAACAAATTCAGAACACATTATGTCTCCTAATGTCAAACCCATTTATTTCCATATTATTTATTACTGCATTATGTGAAAATAAACATTTCCAAGGGTTAGAAGTGTTCTCAGCTTTAGTATCTGCATGGAAGGAATTAAATTGTTGGACTTGGTTTGTTCTTTGTATGGGTTGGTTCCCTGTCTGGTTACTCGCTGTGTGTTCAACCGTGACCACAGTTCCAGCTCCGGTAATAACAAGCAATGAGGTTACCGACGACAAGAAGGATATTTAATATCCACCAGGTAAATATGTCTATGTAATCCAAATATGTTATAAAAGTGTATATCAAATCTTTACTATGGTGATCACATGCAATTTCCCTTTTGGAAAGCGATGAGATGAAAAAAAAACTATATATATTGAAATTTGATTTAAAAAGTGATTCCAAGAAGATTGCAGGTCAAACATTCCAAGCGAAACATAAGACATCAATTCGCAGTTGCCGTTAGATGATATGATTAGGGTTATGAAGATAAGAAAAGCAGGTAATAAAGCCTCGGATTTAACTTCAAAAACTGTCAGATTGAGAAGTGAACAAACTAAATCATTCCAGTCTGTAGTGATCCCATTGATTGGAGAAAGTTATATTAAATATGCAGGTGATGAAGTCGATAAAGAGTTTTTAGCAAGAGGGGAAAGAGAAATTACCAAATATAGTCAAACTATTAACGGTAGAATGACCCAAGATTTATTTGAATTGTTTTGTAATGAGAATGTTACCAAAGAGACTATCAAAGAGTTATATCCTTCTGATAATAATGGTGATGTGAGTCGTAAAGTGTTATATTTACATAGAAGATATTTTAAAGATGAAAATGGATTGATTCATGATCATTTGAAACAAGATAGGGTCATCTTTGATCCGATTTATACTTACGATATGATTATGGGATGTCATCTATTAAATGATCATGCACCAGCTAGAACTGTTCATCATGGCCTATCAGATTTTTATGCTAATGCAGGACGTGATTTAGTTGAAAAGGCAGTCCAATTTTGTTCCAAATGTAATCTTGACAAAATGGTGGAACCTTTAATTAAACCAAGTGCCATCAATGTGTATAAAAATTTAATGCCTCTTGAAAGAGTTCATTTTGAAATATTTGAACCATATCCAGGTGAAAAGATCGAAGGGAAATATAGTCATGTTCTTTGTTGTAGAGATTATTATTCTAGATTTAAATGGATGGTACCATTAAGAAATACAAAATTTAATCACATCTTACCCAAGATCACACAAATGTTACTGTCATTACCTAGATTACCCATTTTCATTGAATCATCAACATTAAATTGGCAAGATATGTTTGATATCTTTGAGACCATTGCGAAAAAATATTCATTGAAAATTGGTCTGGGAACATGTTCTCAAAATAGATGGTTTCATTTATATGATATTGCATTTCAAAAACGTAGATTTGCCACTCATAAGGAAGAAGGGATTAATGATTGGAATATGTTACTTTTAAAATGTTGTTATCGTCCCAATTATACTCATCATTTTAAAGCTAGAGGTGTTCCATCTAATCTTTTAAGTTGTAATATACCTGATTTAAAGATCAAATTTGGTGCTAAAAGAGCTGAATATATTCATAAGGCTACGGGGCCAAATATTCTTACTGTAGGTAAGGGGAAAATATATTTAGAAGTTAATGAAGAGGATCAAAATAAACAAGATGATATGTCAAATCAAGTGATGGCTAATGATGAATATATACCAGAATTAGAAGAAATGAGTGAAAGTGATGATGAAGTGTTGATTAATAAATATGAGAAGATTAAATTGAAGATGAAGTCACAAAGTAATACACCAGAACCTGTTGCAAGGAATACTGCAGTTAATAAAGAGAAAGAAAATGATGCTGTATCAGATACACAAGATTTTAATGGTGATACTGTCACTGGTACGAGTCCACCTCAATTAATTCGTAATGGAAGTAATAGTGTCATGGGAGTATGGGATGAATTACCACAAGGTACTCAAGAATCTTTCCAAAGTAGTCAAAAAGCTAATGCCTCTGTAGAGGTTCCAGATCCTTCCACGTCTTATATTAGAGATATGTCCGGTCGTCGTCCAAGAGAAGACGATGAAGATGAATCAGCAACTTCTGCAAGAAAGAAGTTCCATTTATTTGTCACTGGAGATGGCCAACCAGATGTATCAAGAGAAATATAGAGAATGTTAAAAAATTTATGTTGGTCAGAATGCATAGTAAATATATAGAGATCATATATATAGACTTGAGAAGTAAAAGCAAAAAAATTGAATAGAAAATATGAACTTAAATTAATCACGATATTTGTTGTAGAATTCCTTGTGGAAACTTTCCCAGTCTTTAATCCATTGTGTTCCAGGTGCTAAAAATGTTGTTCTAACATGCCACGTACCTTCAGCTTGACCAAAACCAGATCCAGGAACTGTACATATCCCTGTAGCTTCTAATAGACGTAAACAATAAAATTCATCAGGTAAAAGGTTTAATCTCTTGGCTTCATCAATGGCTTTCTTAGGCAATATTAAAGATGGGAATAAATACATTGCTCCCTGTGGTCTTTGACATTGAATACCTTCTAATTTAGAGAAGGTTTCATATAATAAGAACCCTCTTTCTTTCATATTATTATGAATAGCTAATCTTTCATTTTTATCCAATTCATATGATGCATCACCAGGTTTTGGTGGTTCTACCATTAAATCTACTAAAGCTTGACCTGTCACTACAGAACATATAGAAATAGATGCCAATTTAGTAATCACTTGTCTCACGTCATCAGTAAATCCAATAATTTCCATATACCCACCTCTTTGTCCACATTCACCAAAGACACCCTTTGATGTAGAATGTAAAGAGGCTAATTGTACATTATCATAAATACCCTTCTCTTGACTTTGTAAAGTTCTTAAAACTTTCTTCATGGAATGGAATTTCACATCTTCATAATAGATATTATTTTGATACACTTCATCAGCAAGCACGACAATCCCATATTTAGCAGCAATTTTAAATATCTTAGCAATGGTATCAAATGATAATACTGCCCCCGTTGGATTCCCCGGATTAATCACTACAATGACTCTCGGTTTTACACCCTTAGCAATGGATTCTATTACAGTTTGTTCAATCTCTTCTGCATTAGTGGACCAATTTGTTGACTCATCTAAATAATATGGTAACATAGTGGCATTATACATGGTGATTGATGCTGTATATAATGGATATTGTGGGATTGGAATTAAAACACCTGTAGTTTTATCTTTACAAAGGATAGATAGTAAATAATTTACCGCCTTTGAAGCCCCATCGGTAAGGAAGATATCATTTGGATCTGATGGGAAGCCATCTCTGTTTGCAATAAAATTTGCTACAGTTTGTCTAATTCCATATATCCCCTGTGTGCCCGAATAAGCACCAATAGACTTACCTATTTGAGACAATAATCTATCAGCTCTATCAAAGGCATCATCCTTATATAATCCATTATCCACTAATAATTGACGCTGTTTGAATAAATCTGGATATTGTAAGATAGAGATCACTTGACGAGAGAAGGTTAAAGGTTTTTGATCCAATTGTTGAGGATTACCAATACTGGCATACACAACATTATCGAAGGGTAAAGCTGAGTCTCTCTTTGTAGTGTTTAATTGGAATTCTAATTCCTCAGCTCTTGTGGGAATGGGACCTCTAATGGCGTATTCGGCATCAATAATATTTTGGTTCAAGTCACTTAATGACAAACTTTGTGCAGGTTGGAATGTGTTAGACATTTGGTGAGTGGTTTGTTTATGTTTCAGTATACAAGTACTCCTTACATACACATTCACATACAGATGTACCTTTATATATGTTCTTTACTCATGCGATGACTACTTGTTCACGTTGAAAGAAAATGTGTTATCCGTCGTTGTTTAACGTGCGGTTTGCAATGGGAACACCCACAAAAGGAAGTGTCCCACCCGTTGTGCAAATTTCATGGCCGTCTGGACGGGGCTCTGTGTTGTTGTTTGTTGCTGGAAGGCCTGTGAGTTGTGCAAAGGATGTCTTTTCTTGTTGCAACTAAGGGTCCCAAGTTGTGGCGTTTAGAACTGTGTATATAGATGTATCTCGGGTTATATATCGTTAACTAGATCGAGTATCTCTGAGTCATTCAGGCCCTCCCCGTCATATTCTAAGTCCAGTGGGATCAAATCTGGTGATTTATGCTCGTGATTTATGTTATGAGTCAATGTCTGGTGATTTAGATGGGTAGTTTCTATCTCCCCGGTCTCGTCTTCCTCACCTAAGTCTATGGGTAACAGTGTAGGTGTGCCCAGGTGATGCTGTTCTTGTTCATGTTCTTGTTCGTCTTCTCTTACCACAGTACCATCGATTAGCACGTCATAGGGACTATATTCAGACAATTTCATCAAATCTTCCTGTGTGAACGGGGTATATCCATCAGGGATATATGGAATCTCATCCACTGGTTCTGACTTATACTCAATATCATCTTCTATCCGTCTCTCTGGAGAAGATTCTCTATCCAATGCATGTTTCAATTTCAAATTGATTGGATTATTAGAAAGTTCCCAATCCTCCTCGTCACTGTCTTCTTCTTCTTCTTCATCCCTGGCATTCCCACTTGGATCCTCCAAGATAAGACTCTTGGTCTTAGGCAAACTAATACTCTGTATGGGTCGAAGTGAAGGTAACGTACCCAATATAGATCCATATTTCTTTAATTTCTTCTTCTGATTAACCAATTGTGACGACTGTACCGGTTGTTGTGGTTGTTGAGATTTAACTATACTACTAAACAAATTCTTTGAGACACTTCCATTCCCACCCAATTGAGCATTGTTATCCTTTGTAGCAAATGGTAATCTCTTTGAAGGTGATAAACTGGCTTGTCTAGTCCTTCGTGTCTTACTAAACGCATCGAACTCGTGCGGCTTCAATTGTTGCAATGGCGTGCTTGGAATTATTGAATTCTCTTTATCTTGCTGTATTCTACCCATTCCTGCTGTGGTTGTGTGTTTGTTGTGCTGTTTGTTTGTTTGTTTACTCATCGTTAAAGAAGTTCTTTTCGTTGATTTTCTATTTGTGACTTTTCTTGCAATAAAAAGACAGCCTCGAAGGAAGAAGCAAAGGGAAGTTCAGTGTTTGAATAACATTGTCAAAACTCTATAATACTCTTACAATGTCGCTGATGGCATTCTACGGAAGATGTTTAGTGTCCCGGAATTTGAACGGGCTCGTGACAAGAAATAATATATTTTCCCCCAGCATACTGACACCAGGTCCCACCACAATAACGTTACAAAGAAGATGGAAGTCTCGTGGGAACACATACCAACCAAGTACACTGAAACGTAAGAGGAAATTTGGATTTATTGCCCGAATGAGGGATAAATTCAAAGCTAAGATGATTAAAAGTAGAAAGGAAAAGGGAAGATGGTATTTATCTCATTAATTCTCTCTCATATACTCTTCTAGTCTGCCCTTCCCTTGTAAATAAATAAAGAATAATATCTGGTTCTTTCCCACTGCTATTTTATATAATTATAATATATATTTATATTTTGGTATGTACATGTAATATATTCCTTGACTCCATTCCCCTTCCCATTTAAATGAAATCCACCACTAATCCCGGTCCGTGAGTACTGGTGAGTGTGGTTCTGCCCAAAATACTCACTTGATGCTTCTTCACTGCCTTCTCCTTTTGTACCCTCGTAGCTTCCAACACAGCAGATCTGACAGCAATAATGTTTTCCAATATCTCTTTATCTGACATTGAACATTTCCCAACAGATATATTAAGGGATGCAGTCTCCACCCCACGTTGTCTAAAGGGAACCTTCCCCACATTAGTTTGGATTGTATGCAATAAATCCTCTGTAACGGTACCCTTCTTGACACTAGGTAAAACACCACGTCTACCTAGAAGTTTACCCAACTGTTGATTCAATCTGGGTACAATATCAGGAGTAGCAAATGATTTATCAATCACTGTGACAGGGAACTCCCCGCTCACAATCTTATCAATCAATTCTTGTCCTCCTGTCACTAAACATAATGAGGAAACTTTCTTTAACATTTCCTCATCATTACTAAAGGCAACCACTCTGGAAGCTTTCAAGGGATGAGGTAAATGAACATCACCACTTAATGGTACCACACCTTTCTCATTAAGTACTTGTGTAGTTAATGTTATAGTTTGTTGTGATATTGGTTGTCCTATTTCAATAGCTCTTATTATTCTTAATGCATCGGGAATAGAGACATATAAAGGGTCCATATGTGGTGGTAATCGGGCCTCTATCTTTTGTTTCACTTTACGTTTCAATTCTCGACGTTTTAGTTGTTCTTTGGTCAATTTACTTGGGGATGAAAGAGGTGGTTCCAAGACATCATCTATCTGTACAGATCTTGTTGCTGTTGTCGAGAGCAAACTTCTTGCTATTGGGCTTACACTAAACTTCAACACAGGTTGCAATCGTAGACTGTTTCTTAACATCATCTCCAGCCTCTTTTGCTCTGTTTCTTTATCGTTGTTGTACTGTCTGTTTAGGATTCCCTCTTTCTTCACTTTGCAAAGCTGTATTTTAAATATTAATGCATAAAAACATAGAAACTACATTATATATATATATAAGTAATACAAAGAGCAAGTAGTTAAGCGTAGTATAAATCTATTAAACAAAGCACTGGCCAAGTTCAATTCCTCTTCTTCTTCTTTTTCACTTTGTTCTCGAATTCAATCCACTTATTTGGAATACCAACCTTTTCATTTAAATAAGTGATAATTGTCGGGCCATGAGGACCTTGAATTTGTACTTCACTACCATACTGTTGTGTTTCACTAATGGTAGTGGATCCACTACATAATTTTCTTAAATTAGCTGCAAACTCGTCACAATCAATGTTAAACACTTCAAAATTATTGACTCTAGTGACAATCTTCCTACCAATCTTCATCTCTGTGACTATATTAATATGTGGGACAGACCCCTTTCTTGGTGATTTAAATAATGCATTCCCCTCACTATCATAAATCTTGTACAATTCAGTGAAATTGTTGGCCACAATGGGATCCATTATTTGTGCTCTAGCCACTGTTCTATCGAATTTTGGTGACTTGACACTTTTATTTACCAACCCAAATAAAGTATCATCCAATAGTATAGTCTTAGGATTCTTCACATTGACCAAGGATTCATTCTTAATATAAAAATTTATCGCATCTTTAATATCTGAAATATTATAATATAGTTTTCTCACATACTCTCTTCTCTTGGCAGCGTAATATTGCATTAATTGTACGCACATAAAAGTATGCATGGTAGAACTAGGTTTATATAGAGTCTCAATGGTAAACCCAGTTTTATTCTTATTACTAGATGTGGATGTCTTAGTATCAGATCCATTTTCTGATTTAGACCCATTAGTCTTATATGGAACAAAATTTTGTAATTCTGGTTTCTCCTTCACAACTTGAGTAATCACTAAATCATCATCTTTCCCCTTCAATTTCAAGAAACCTTCCTTCTCAAAATGTTTTAAATATTTTGTAGTCTTCTTCCATGAACTTTTCTTAACATTAACTTCATTATGATCAATATTATATGGTAAATTCTTCATTAAATGTGCAGACATGAAATTAGATGCAGTTATTGGAGTGGATAAAGCTTCATCTTGTGAAATTGTATAATAAAGGGCTCTTGTCATGAAATAATCTACATCCTCGATGGTCAATTTTTCCAATACTTGTGCTACATCTTCAACCTTTGGAATGTTACTTTCCTGTGCCTCGACAGGAACTGATTCTTCCCTCTCTTCTTCTTCCACTGTAGCTTCAGTTTCTGTCACGACGGAACCTATAGATTCAGGAATATCTAATTTCACTTTAAACTCCTTAAACAGCCCATCCTCAATATGATGAATCAATTTAACAGCAACCCCAGTCTTACCCAGCACACCAGTAGCATTGTATTCGGTCAAATCCTTCATTTCGACCACACCCACGGCCACAACGACATTTGGAGATTGCCTATCAGCAATACCACAAACTGTCCCCTGTGTCAAGGCAGAATCAAATGGTGGAATTGTACCCGAAATCATTAAATTTGCACCATTATAAATATGATCCTCTAGGACAACTTGATGAGTTAAGATTATTGGCACCAATTTGGGATGGGACCAACAGGAGAAAACGGATGGATATATCAATTCTGAATGTTTCTCTTTAAAGAAAATGGGAACATTACCATCATCATTGGTGTAAATTGTCCCCTGAGTCCCTGTAGAGACAAAATTAGTCTGTTTGATGACATTTGATTCAAATTTAAATTCTGAATCATGAAATTGTAATTGAATCTTTGATTGCAATTTCTTCCTTTCGGAGTTCTTCAAATTACTCAATGCTTTCACACGAGGTTCTTTTCTAAACATAGCAATTATATATGCAGGTTGAGGTCACAGACAGTGGTATTCTACCTCTTTACAGTGGTGCTTAATAGTTCACTTTGGACCTTTTGGAGAGTCATTAAAAAGCTTTAAAGTGAAAAAAAGTGAAAAATCTGAGATGAGATTGAAGATTTAGTGAAGGACTTCAGCAACAAACTGCTCCAAGAAAGGTGAGTGAAGATATGAAGTCCCAGGGGTCAATGCCACCACGGGATGAATTCCATGCAGTTTATAATGAACGATTGAATGCTTATGCGACCCGAGAAGAGAAATCTATCCAAGTGAAAAAATTAAAGAGTCACGACACATTCTCATCCATATTCATTAGAGATTTGAATCAAGTGGCTGCATTCAAATGGGATTCCATCACAGGGAAATATTTGACTGTGGTGTTTAAAGATGGGTCAATTAGAATCAATGATATGACGCAAAATGGTAAATTATTAGCCTTTTTACGTACAAAATTGAATGATATTGATTCCGCTCTTTGGGATAGAATTATTGATTCTGATGCTGATACAAAGTCCAAAGACTCAATGTCATTTAACCATGATATTTTAAAATATTTGCCTCAATTGGTGAGATATGTAACCGATGGATCACATCCAAATATGACACCATTCACTCCACAAACTGCCATTTGGAGACAATATAAGAAGAAAATTACAGATATTCACCTGTTACATCAACATTCAACTGACACATTTGTTATAGTGATTAATGGAGAATATATACTCACATTACCTAATATGGCCCCTAATAACAGGATTTGCAAAATATCAAATGTATCACAAGGTTTATACAAATGTTATTATGAAAATGGGTACACTAAAGAACTTGATATTGGTAATTTTATTAACAACGAGGGGAAAGTAATGACTTTACTGGAGATTTACACTTTAATTAAAGATTATTTGAAATATATGAAAGATCATATTAACATAATCGTTAAAAATTTGATTACCCCATATTTAACCTTTATTGATAAATTGAAAGATCCCGAAGTACATAAATTTGATGTTCAAGAACATTTATTGAGTTTATTCTTTGATGGGATTTTATCAGAAGAATTATCAGAATGGTTACAATATTCGGTGGGTGAAAAAAATTTGGAAACATTACAAGATATGATTAATCAAGCATATAAAACATCATGTCAAATATTGATGATGTGTATCATCCCTATATTAGAAAGATTAATTATCTTAGCAAAACAATTACAATCTATCTTATTATCTTTACAATTGCTGGATCAAGGATCAATTGCTGATTTGGAAGATATTTCCATCACTGAAACAAAACAAATAGTGGCTTGTTGTCAGGAATTGTTACAAGAGAGTATTAAAAAGATTAAGCATATTACTCATGAAAATGTTGTATTGAAAGTGTTTTTAATATGGTTAGATGATAAAGTCAATGGTATTCTTCATGATGATCACGTTGATACCTTGGATATTAACAGTAATGGAAAATATGGGTTCCAAATAATAGATAGTATAGATATAATATTTGAAAGGGATAGTAAACATGATATTTTGGAAAGTAACAAGTATATGGATGGGATTAAGCAATGTGAGACACATTTACAACAACTTAATAATCTTTACATTGAGGAAAGATTAACCAACAATATAGAGATTGGACCATTTGTCCCAATGTTTAACCAAATATATGAACCATGTCCAGTGTTGTTACTCGATGTCAATATTGTCAAATTGGGTAATTCTTCTGTCATCCTGTATGTAGTAAAATTATTAGTAGCAACGAAACATGTCATTAAACTAGGCGTAATGGATTTTGCAGATAATCGAATTAAGAAAGATGTGATTGTGCCGTATACAAATATTATCGATGTTATAGGAGTACACATTGCCAAATCCAATGACAATAACACAAGCGACTTCACTACAAATAAAATTCGTATCATCACAGAATATAACAATAATACGTATAAGCAAGCTACATGTTATATTTTGAAAGAGCCGTTGTCACCCTTCAAAACATCTGCAACCCATACAGATAGACCCATCACATCTATTGCATCAATGAGACTGTCATTTGGTGATGTCACATTATAAAAATATTATCCCATTTAAATATTCTTTTCTTCCCAATTGCCGCCCCACATCCCTGTTATATAAACACATATCTATTCTATATAAAAGCTTAGCTTTCCTAACAACATCAAGTCATTTTTTGCCATTTACTGCCACATTTTGTTGGAATTCTACATTTTGTGACACTTTGCACTGCAAAAAAAAAAAGCAGGCGAGAAAAATGCACGCTTTAAATCTCGAGATTAAAGAAATCAACGCGATGACTTCGATGAAACAGCGTTTGTAATTGCCTGATATCAGCATTATCTTTGATCTAAATAGCTCAATTGCTACTATCACATAAGGAAAAGCACAACTAAAAATGGGTAAGAAGGATAAGAGACGTAACAAAGTGAAATTATTTGTTCAAAATAAGCAGAAGAAAGATAAAGCTAGACAAGGAGAATCTTCTAGCAATGTTAACATCCCACAGATTCAAACTATTATACATAATGTAAACACCATGTCGTTGTCCCCCGATGACATGACTATCACCGAGAGAACACCTTTAAATGCCGTGACAGATTCATATGAATCTCTTACACCCATTAATAATTCAGTTAATAATTCTGCACATAATTCTCCACCTCCTGCACCATTACCAACAGCAACTGAACCACATGATAATTATACTCCACAATTGCCCTCGTCAAGCAATGCCAGTTTAGCTCCCGTAGATTCAATTGACTCTCAAATGCAAAATGTTAACACTATTCCAGAATTAGACTTAAATAATCATAACCATGCAAATCATAGCAGTACCGATAGTATTAGATCTGAAAACTCACTGTCACCCATGAGAAAATGGTTCTCAATCGGTCTCATATATTTAGTATCGATAATTGTTGGATGTGATTTAGGTTATACATGGATTCATCAATCTGAAATATCTTCTAAATTCCAACAATTTTATAACACTTCACAATTGTTAATCTTTTATACATTTGGTGTTTGGTTCCAAGGTCATTTCCATTTTGACATTTCTATTCGTACTGCTGTGATACTTGTGTCGATTTTACAATTAGTTGGAATGGCTTTAATGATATGGACATGTTCTTTCTCAATATTATTAATATCTAGATTTACTGCTGGGTTATCATTAGGATTTTTCATCAGAGAGACTTTAAAATTCTTTGAAACTATAGGCACAGTTAATTATAAAGTTCCGTTCCATGTTGCTGTTGGTATCCTTTTCGCTACATTCTGCGATTATCCCACCGTTTGGAAATGGTTACCTCTATGTACCACTATCTTTGTTCTAGCTTCTAGTATTGTGATGTTACCCATCAATAAGAATCATTTGAAGTTACCATCTCATGTAGCAAACAAACGAAATACTTTACTGCTTACAGCTTACATCATTCTTCAATTTTCGTTCAGTTTTACCAAATCCACATACCCATCAATATGTCTTCCATTCCTTATCATTCCATTATACGTGTATTGGGATAAACAATCTCAAACAGAAAGATTATGGATTGATTGTCATCAAGATAAATGGAATGTTATGTTAAGAGTGACAACATTATTGTTAACCACTATTGTTTGTTATTCTTTACCCATCTATATGCACATCTTTAATAAAGACCACTATGGAATTTTAACCTGTTTATTATGTGGTACCATTATCGGTATGATGTTAACAAGATTTATGTCTCATAAGATGGGATTCCGTGTACTTATTGCAGATGTGTTAATTTGGGGGATAGTTTGGTCCTTTGCCAGACATATGGCTATGCATATGAGTCTTGTATTTGTTACAACTGCTATAATAGCTTATACAATAATTTGTTTCAATGCAAAACCATTACAAAGACAATCACATAATCACTTCATCTTTGAAACCATTATAGTATTGATTGGTATCATCTTAACTCATCAACTGATCTACAGGTATGGTAAATGGTTAATTCATCATTCATTAATGAGAACAGTATCCAAGAAACATCCATTGGGTGAAATTATCAAGATTTTAGCTCATTCAGATAGATCTATTGACTGGATCCAACATAAAACACCTTCATATGCTTTAAAGACCATTAAACACTGTTACAAAAAGGTGTTTGTTAATATTGGATTTGTGGCTTTAGCTCTATCCATCATAACATTTACTTTAAGTATTATTACAAATTAGAACTCACTGTTTAAAATTTTATATATCCATATGAAAATATCCATAGATATATAAATGAATACATATATAATATAACTGGTGTCGCCTTTTTCGTTTAGACCTCTTTTACATTCTCATTTGAACCATTTCACCTTGTTCTTACCGCAAACCTTGTTGTCAAAGTGCATTTACCAATAACATTGCGGAGTTCCAAATTTCAAATCACAGCTTATGAAATTTACAATATAAAAAGAGGCTCGAAGGATCCTCGAGAAACAGGAAGTCTTGGATGTACCAATAGATCCCCTGCTGCATGTGAGTGTGAGCTTTGATACTAAAACACATAGCTAGAAATTTTTATTAATACATTGGGTGAAAATGTTTAAGGCACAAATTAGAAAGAGTACCCAAAGAATAGGGTCCAGATTATTATCACAACAACGGACTTATGCTACAAATGGTGGACACATTGGACCAGGTTTCTATGGTTCAGAAGTGAGATCAAGGTTTAAGAATGTGTTTATTTGGGGTGGTACATTGGCATTGTTACTTGCTTGGCCCACTGTATTCCATTTTTACTACAAGCGTAATCACGCTCTCCCCGAATTGAAATAGGTAGTTTACTTAGAAATATATGTATGTATGAAGAAATTTTTAGCCATATATAGATATATAACATATTAATGATACATTAGAACTTTAGGTATAGTGTTTATGGTTAATTGGCGTTTGGACGAGCTTTAGGACCCCAATTCTTTGTTGGATTCTCTTGATATTTGACAATCTTTAACTTTCTTAACTTTTCAATCTTCCCACTTAATTCATTCTCTTCAAATGATAATTTACTTGGATCAAATAATTTTTCTTTATCTTCATCAGTTTGTGGTAACCATTTATCCACATTAGTTAAGATCTTATACCCGGCAGATCTTTCATTCATCTTTGAAAGATCTTTCTTTGGGTCACATTGTTGAAGAACATACCAGATTGCTTCCCATGGAGCATCAGTCTTTAATGAAGAAGGTTGTGCATGAGTCATTGAACAATCAAACCCTAGGGATCCCAATCCAGCAGCAACTTTTTTCAATGGTGGAACTTGTAATTTTATAATTGATGAAACCATATTGGGACTAAAATAAAATGGAGAGTTTGTTAATTCATTCTTAGCTAAAGTTAACATACCTTCAATTCTCTTACGTGTACCATACGTATCATCCATATCTTTATGTTCTTCTTTATTAATTCTTAACACTTCATTAATGAATTGTTCATTATGTAATGGACCACCATACATGGGACCAGCAAGATGATATGTACCACCACAAAATTTACATTTGGTATTCACTGGTGGTCCCTGTGCTACACTATATTTAATAATCTTCTTTAATTTTTTCTTTCCCTCACGTTCAGTCTTTCTACCCAATGGTTGATTATGATAAGATCCACATTGGCTACAATGATAAGTAATCATTGTCTTTGATTGTAAATCTTTCACTTCAATGGGACTAGTCTTAACCTTCACAAAGACACGAACGTAAAAATCAATACTTAGGGATAATAAAGGCTCAACAGTTTTCTTGTATTTAGCAGCACTTTGATTTAATAAATTAAGTACTAATCTTAATGCACTTTCATGTGTGGCTTCATGAGAGACCATATTAACACCACCATAAAGAGCAAAACATTTTTCTGGATACCCATTCCCTGCAAGAACAGAAAGATCAGTACATGTTACTAACATAAGTCCATCTTCATCAATGGTTTGTAATGCAGCATCCACAAATGGAGTCACAGTACCATATGGATCTAAATCAATAACATGATATTTGGTGCCCTGAGCTTTATTTCTATACATCAACACATTAGCATCATCTTTATTTGATTTCACTAAATCATCAACTTTATTATACTTAATATTTCTATCGATAGACTCGACAGCAGCAGGTAATAAATCATTAGCAATGATTTCTTTAACATGAGGAATTTCATGTGCATATCTAATAGCACGTAACCCAGTAGCAGACAATGCTTCCAACACTTTAATATAACGACCCTCGTCATTCTCCTCTACCTTGGCTTGACCATTAGTCAATTTACGACGCTTCTTATTTTGATATTTTAAGTCTTTATTATGAATCTCTTGACCATATAAATTATCCCAAGCTTTAATACAAGTAACACTTAAATCTCTATTGAATTGTTGGATTGGGTTATAAAACACAGTTTCTTGTTTGGGGAACAAGATTTCTGCTTTCCCCTCTTTAACAATATTATAATCTTCAATATTAATATTATTGTTTGTGATGGAAGATTGAGTCACAGAAACACCGTTTGAAAAGGCAGTTTTCACCTTGTTGAAAGTAGCACGTAACATTGTCCTTATGGGATTGTATCTAATGACCATACAACAGTGCCAGAGCTACTATTTAAACCATCAAAATGTATGATAATTCAAACAGCTCATCGCCAAATTTTTTCATTGAAATTTTTCACTGTTTCTTGAAAATGTAAACACCAGAACTTTGTATGCTTGCAAGAACCACAAGAACTGCAAGCACCACCACAAACAATGCCACCAAAGGGTTGGAGAAAGGATTCACAAGGTAACTATCCTGCCAAATCATATATAAAAGAACAAGAAACGTTAACGGTGGATGACTTGTTATTTCCCAAGAGTTCCATATTAAATTTAGCTAAAGAAGTTCAAAGGGAGAATGATCCCGATAAGAAATTGGTGATAAGTAAAGATGCCTCGTTGGCCTTACAGAGAAGTGCTACTGTTTTTGTTAATCATTTGTTGATGTTTGCTAGAGAAGTGGCCAAGGATCAAGATAGAAAGAGTTGTAATGTGGATGATATATTAATGGCTTTAGATCATATTGGTCATCCAGGTTTAAAGGATATTGTGAGGACCAGAGTGGATGAGTATCAACAGATGATGAATGAGAGAAAGAGGGCTAAAGCGTTACAACGAGAGCAAGAAACAGAGATAGCCGAGGGTAAGGAAGAATCACAGCAGCAAGAAGAACCGCAACCGCACGAGAATGAGGATTCAAATAAGAAACCCAGACTGGATGTGTCAGAACCACCACCAAATAATAATGAATAGATAAATAAACAATACATAACAACTATCAAATATAAAAGCAATAACCACGGCACATGGCGCTACCAAAAAGCTGTCACCGCCGTCGCTGTTGGCCAGCCTCTGCCTGCGACGGTTTGCAAGGGACCTTCTGTTCCCACCGCTGGGCACTCCGTTGACAGGTCCAGTGGACACTGGGAATGATAGTTTGTTTTGTCTTTCCTTTCTTGCTGTATTGTCCCCGGATTCATCACTGATTTCTGATGTGATTAACATTTACAGATTGACCTGACTGACACAAGGTTTTATATATATTCTGTGGCTATTCTTACATCAATACTTCAAATACAACCAGCATTACCACTGGTTTGGTACTGGATTGATTGTGTCTGTTATTGCTGCTGCTTTATTATAAGGGAAGCCCTCAGTAAAGGAGCAAAAAACACATAAGAAAATAGGGTCTGTCACTTGCAAACCCACAAATATTTGATTCCCAGACAGATACACAAGGAACAAGAAGAGTCCAGGATGGCTGTGGAAGGTGAGAAGTTTGTTTTATCGCAACCTGTATCCAACAGAGAAGAACAACAAGGACAGGCAGTGAAGGGACAGGATCTGATGGGAACAGATCAAGAACGGCTGGATAGAGTGCCAAGAATAATGAAAACAGTGAAGGATGAGATGGAACAACCATCTCATGATGATCAGACTCACTCTCCAAATATTCAAGAGGATGCAAAGGTTAACCCCCCTTTGGCCTTTTCTAACAGGGAAAGAAACTATAAATATGACAGGAATGAAGGTGATAATGAAACAGATTTGAAAATAAATCAACTGCTATTAAAGGATTATTCTCAAGATGTATCTGATATCTCCAATTTGAAATCTTTAAATAAGGTTAAGAAATCAAAGAGTCATCCTTATAATAAAAACAGAGTTGAAGATAATGGGAAAGAAAATGTACAACCGCACCATCAAAACCATACTCATTCCCCTACAAATAACAACAACAATAACAAGCTGTTTTATAGGACATCTCTTGGTGATTGGGTATTTCAAGAAACTGTTGGTGCTGGATCCATGGGGAAAGTTAAACTAGCAAAACATAATTATACAGGAGAATTATGTGCTATTAAAGTAGTTAATAGAGCTACAAAAAATTTCCTACATAAACAACAAAATTTACCTAGTCCCAAGGATAAAGATGAGGTACAAGAAAGGGAGAAAAGATTACAAAAGGAAATTTCAAGAGATAAAAGAACCATTAGAGAAGCTTCTTTGGGACAAATATTATATCATCCAAATATTTGTAAATTATATGAAATGTGCACTTTGTCAAATCATTTCTATATGGTTTTTGAGTATATTTCAGGTGGCCAATTATTGGATTATATTATTCAACATGGGTCATTAAAAGAAATTCAAGCAAGAAAAATTGCTAGAAGTATAGCTAGTGCTTTACAATATCTTCATGCCAATAATGTGGTTCATAGAGATTTGAAGATTGAAAATGTAATGATCTCTAAAGATGGTGAAATTAAATTAATTGATTTTGGTTTATCAAATCTTTATAATAAAACTAAGAGATTACATACATTTTGTGGATCCCTTTATTTTGCAGCACCCGAATTATTACGTGCACAACCTTATATTGGTCCCGAAATTGATATTTGGTCCTTTGGTGTCATCTTATATGTCCTTGTGTGTGGGAAAGTCCCCTTTGATGATGAAAATTCAAGTGTATTACATGAAAAGATTAAACGTGGGAAAGTTACATATCCATCATTTTTATCAATTGAAATTATTTCTTTGTTGACTAGAATGCTTGTGGTAAACCCACAAAATAGAGCCACTTTAAAAGAAGTTGTTAAACACCATTGGATGGTACATGGTTATGATGGGCAAATCCCACATTCACATTTACATTGGAGAAAAACTTTAATTCCATCAAATATACAAAATAAAGTGTTAGAAGAAATGTATCATTTAGAATTCATTGATGATATTCCACAAACAAGGAAAAAATTAATTGATATTATTAAAAGAGAGGAATATATTGAATTATCCATCGAACATGAAAAATTATATTCTTTAGCACATTTTAATCGAGATAATAATGTAGATATTGGATTTGATGATCCATTAATGGCATATCATCCATTATTATCAATTTATTATTTAACTGCAGAGTTCTTACAAAGAAGAGAAAATATGTCTAAAGATGAAAGAACAATGAATAATCTGATTCACGATATATCACAAAATAAAGAAGAACCAATTGAAACTAAATCAGAACCAGTATTAAAGCAAGTAATTAAACAAGTCATTAATTCAAATTCAAAAAATGATACATCAAATGAACATGAAATTCCAAATGTGGCTACTATTAATAATAGTAACGGTCTAAATCGTCCAAGACATATTCTTATCCCACCAAAATTAACAACTAAAGCAAAAGTTCATAATTCTCCAACTAGAAAGACACATTATGATCCTTCAGATAATGCAATACCAACAGTAAAGACATTACAAATAGATAATAATGATATGAACAAATCACCAAATGTTACTAATCAAGATAAAAATAAGATTTCCAATTTATTAAGACGGTTCTCAGTAAAAGTTAATCCACCACATAAAGATGATGATATTACAATCTCATTAACTCAATCAGGTTCAACTCCACAAAGACAAAATATTGCAGATCATTTCAATAATTTGAAAAGAAGTTTGGAATTTCAAAGTAGACATACAAGAACAATGTCAGAAGATAATGGTGCTACTATGAAGATTATGAATCTACTTGATTCAAATAATAATGCTTTAAATAAAGAGGCAATTAATAAAACTTCAGCTATTGAGAAACCTGCTTCTAGGCATAGGGATAATATTCAATTTAACGATGCCAATGTAAGGCCGGCTACTTCTAAAACCAAGAGACAAAATAAAAACAGAACAATGTCAGTTGGAAATGCACGTCATGATTCATTAAAATTCTTAAGACCAGTGATACAAAATAATGAAAATATAGTGGATAGTAACGTTTTCCTTGAATCTGTCGCCAATAATGGAAATCAGTATTCACAAGGTGAAGATGAAAGTAACGAAAATCCTGAATCTATGAGGAAGAATGACATTGTTTCTATTATTAATAGTAATAAATATCTAACAGATAGGGAATTAAGTGATTCTGAAATTATTGAAGAAGCAAAAAAGGCACCTTTAGGTAGTATGCCTTCTATTGATTATCCACGTTCTTTATTTTTAAAGGGATTCTTTTCTGTTCAAACCACATCATCTAAACCTTTACCAATTGTGAGATACAAGATTATTAGGGTCTTGCAAATAATGGGTATTCAATTTAAAGAAGTGAAAGGTGGTTTTATTTGTAGTTATGAACTCCCAGTTACTGCTAATAATAATCATGAACTAATTAATATTTCTAACTCGGATTCTAAACTTAAAGATTTTCAGAATCATGTTAATTATGAAACTGCATTAGCCACAGAAACATCGGTTCCAATGATAAGTTCAAAATCTGGAGACAACAGTCAAGATGTCCGAGAACACCTGGAAACATTTTCAGATTCTTCTGACCCACCAATTAAAAATAATAACGAGGAAGAGATTTTAGAGCAACAACCAGAAAGGATATCTTCTATTACCAGTACAACACATAAAGACTTCTCCTCTTCTACATTTGGTAACATATCAGAACCATTACAATCCACTTCTTCGAAAGGAAATGATACAATAACAAGAGTAAGAGAGACATCAACAATTAAATTTGAAATTCATATCGTTAAAGTAAAAATTATTAATTTAGCTGGGGTTCATTTTAAAAAGGTCAGTGGGAATACCTGGGCTTACAAAGATATTGCTAGTAAAATTTTAAAAGATCTTAAGTTATAACTTCAGAAAATTGCAAAGTTATTTATTATTTTTTATTACTACTATTCTTCATTTGCAAAATAACAACAAAACATAAACACAAATGCACACTTCATCAAAGATCTAACCATAAACCAATTTTTATTTAAATTATTGTGGGGTAGCATTATCCCCACCTGCTGTTACCGTTTCACTTATTCAAATTTATATTCAAACATTATATATATCTACATTTATATTTATATTCTTAGTTATATTTATATTCTTTGCACAATTCATATAAGCAATCGTTAATTTATTTATCTATAGACTATATTTACGTTGGAAGAGAATATAAGAAAATATTATCCCGATTTTACTATTTAAGTTTGTTTTTTTATCTTATTTGAAGAATAAGCTAAAATACAAACAGAAACCCATCCATTCTACATATTATTATTATAGTTTAAAAGAGTACTTTTAAATATCATAATTTGTTTGGAAGAAGGGTACCATTATTTCAAGGTTTCTGACATTTTTTGTGTTTTGTACTAAATTTTATTAATTAAAAAGAATATGTAAAAATAAATTTGCCATACAATACTTATTATTTTACCAAGACTTCCGAGGTTTTGCTCCAAACTACTTAACACATAACTCCTTAGATATACATCATCATATATATAATTCTATTAATTCTGACTATTTAATCTCTCTAGTTCATTTTGTAAAGAAAGCATCCATAAATCCCTCTGGTATTTAGATCTTGCCATAAATGTCATAGATCTATCATGAAACTTATTAATAGACACATTTTTAGGGCACCAAGAAGAACAATCTACATTTGAATTTAATGTGATGTCGCCATATATTTCTTTTTGACTTTGTATCATGTTTTTCCTTCTCCCAAAGTATATTGTAAAACATCGATGAATGTTCTCCTCCATAGAAATCCAGTTATCTTCGTATATTTTTGGAATGGCATGGTTTCCAGGGTTGATAATATTAAATACTCCATCATTACTGACCAAATTAGAAGTACAAACTGCTCCAGAATATAAGAAACTACCTTTAATTGGAATTGTTTGGAAGAGCTCATATTGACCAAGTGATGTCTGGTGTCTTTGTGAGAAAAACATTAAGAAGCCCGGCACCAGCAGTACAAAATATTTGTGGAAAGACGAATGCTTCCTTGTCTTTTTAAACAGTAATCCCTTTCGGATAAATGGTCGCAAAAAAGAAAATCCATTGGTATTATAAGTGTAATCACCTGTAATTTCTCCATCAAACATTTGTTTGGGAGTACCATTCTGTCCATTAACATCATCAGTACTTGTAAGCCTTGGAGTTGTCAAATTTTGAGAATAAAGTTTCTTAATGCTTTGGTCATCAGTCTGAAGTCTTTTTTTCCAGAAGTTACTTATCTTATTTAATGATTCCATCCACAACAAAGCAATTTTGGGCGTTGGAGCTAGTAATCGTATTTTCGAGTTGTCGTTCATTTCAACTATTATTACACATTCTTTTAATTCTTCAAATGTAATAGTACTTTTCCAAAATGACCTATGAGCAGTCATGTATTTTACTAGAATGGAGGGTGTCAACCCTTCGTCCCTAGTAGGAGCTTGTTTTACCTTTTTTACAGAGGTAATATCTATTAATCCATCAGATTGTAATATTCTTGAAATTTTGGTTTTGTAACAGTTAAAAGCAAACTCATCATTTTTCGCAAACTCTTCATCAGTAGTGTCATTGGAAAGCCATGTAATTTTTCCTTCGAAATTTAGTTCATAGGGATTTTGTTCATAATCCATAGGGATTGAATGCAATTTTTTGAGATGATCATCATTATCCTGGAAAAAACTAACACCTTCAGCTGATATTCCACTTGGTAATAAGGGGATACATTTGGAAGGATTACAATAGAATAAAAGGTGTTCTGATGAGAGAAAATAAAGTAATTTAAAAGAAAGTTTCTTAAAATAACTGGAATGGTGATCTCTACTTATATTAATTCTCAGTAAAAATCCTTCGATAGGTATTGGCTCATGATTTTTTTGAGTATCTGTCGTCTGAATAAAAAATGGATAATTCCTAATATGTCTAAACTCTAAACGATGAGTACCACCTAGTAATATGGCATTTCTCAGAAAATTCACATTATTTTCAGGATACCATTCAATTCTGTCATATGTTTTTAGATTACAACCTGTAATAGAATTCACTTTAAAAATGGTTTCTAGAAGTTGGAACTGACGCTTACGTTTTAGTTTCTTTGCAACAATTACTGCCAAATACCGTAAAAATGGGCTTTGAAAGAAATGGACTCCTCTGGATAAAAGAGCAACCTTAAAATATTGGTTTTCGATTTTTTCCATATTTTCCAGGTAAGTTAAAACTGTCAGGGTTAAATTTATATTGAATATAATATTTGCCTCCGGTAAACTAATGGTGACCTGTTTTGGAATTTCTGTTTTGCCAAAATATTCCTTGATAGCTGTCAGCCATTTTAGTGATATACTTAATAACTTGCTTTGGAGAATAAATATCCTGATATGATTCATTAAATGCATTTCTCTTGCATGTTTATCTATAATTGTGGTGTTCTGAATGGCAATTGTTTTATCAAGTGAATTATAAAGATTGATTACTGATGAAGAAGTTAGTGGTATTTTTAGAACAGGATCTGGCAGCGAATCTACTGTGGTTAAAAAGGCAATATCAAACTGCTTTTCTTTTTTATAACAGTGTATTATTAGTGGATTACCTAGCGTTTGTGTTTCAACTAATACAGCAATATATTCTTTCCACTGCTCTTCAATTCGAGTGTCTATATTTTCATCATCCCTAAATGTAATACTCGGTCCCGTATTTGTTAGTCCAATCTTTTGCATAATAAGCATATCATCTGCAAGTAATATCTTAGCTTTACCTTTTAAAAAAGTAAAACCTTCATATTTGGAAATATCCATTGTATTATCTTTTCGAATTATCATTTTAGTACCTTTGCCTTCTCTAAAAAATCCGGAATCAGAGAATCTCTCATTCAACTCTAACAAATATTCTGGGTTATCAGTTGCTATGGGTTCTAGTAAATCTAATACCTTGTGATTTTCAGTAAAGCGACCCTTAGTTCTTTTGTAAGCCGGTGTACTTTTCCTTAAGGTCTTCTTTCTATATTTTTTATGCTTCACCTTGCCATTAGTTTCCTGATTTGTTTTCACATGAGTTATAGATGCGTCCTTTTCCTGATTCATATCCTTTATTTTACTTTTAACGTACGTGGAAATCATTCGTCCTCTTTCTAGTGATTTAAGATAACTGTATGTTTGTCTTCTTCTTAAAGCAAATAAATTAACGCTTCCAGTTGAATGCCTTCGAAATATTGAGGCCTTAGAAGAAACTTTAAACCCATATTGAATAGTGTCTTTCCAATTGCGTCTGTCTGTTTGTGTATCAGAAGAAAATTGATTGGGATCTTGCTTTATTTTCTTTGGGTTTGTATTCAATAATTGCACCTTTGAAACTTCAAGGGTTATTTTTGAAGGTGAATCTATTTTTATCTTCCTTGGATCATTAATGTTTCGATTATGTAGTTTTCTTTGGCCCCGAAGTGCTAATTTTTGTATATTTTTCTTCAATCTCCTTGAGTATAATTTTAACATATCTTTCCAAAATTGATTTCTTCTTTCTTTGTGCCAATATTCGGGAATACCACCCAGTAGTATTGTTCTTGAAGCTGTAGAAATATCCACCGGTGTAGAATATTTTAATCTTAATCCTGTAAAAGAATTGCGTGAGATGGTTTTAACTTGGAAGGTTTCATTTTTCTTTAATAATGATATTGCATGCAGAAATTTCCGTTCATCTGATATAATCTTAAAGATCTCTTCATTCGTTAACATAATTGGAATTTAAGGGGATGGACGTAAATTTACCTGTCAATGTATTTCATCTGTTTCTTAGGTATTGATATTTTGTGTCACTTTTTAAGAAAAGTTTTAAGAAAAATTAAAACTGCAAAAACAAAAACGGCACTGTGAATACCAAAATGTCTGTAAATCATAGAGAATTGAATCATGGAAGTTTATATCTTGTAAGATGTTTATATATATTTGGAAAATCTTATAATTATAAGTAAATCAGTAATAATCATCATAATCAAATCTGTCCATTACTAACGGGGCCACAATAGTCCAATTGTAAAGAGCATAACAAATCCATGCACTTACAATCTTGACCCATGAATAGAAATAGGTTCTACCAACAGGGATAAAATCCCCAACGTCATCTTTACCCACATTAATTGTTAATAACATGGCAATCCATTGGGTAGCAAGAAAAAAAATGAAATGGAACAATGAATAATTGTATTTAGTTCCTGAAATTTCTTCATCAGCAACTTCTCCATCTCCCTCGCCCGTAGAATTATTGTTATTATTTGGCCTAATCATCCACATAGCATCATATAAAGCACTTTCGGGAAGAGAACCCTCGTCTACAGCTTGTTTTATAGCTTCATAACGAAGTTGATTTCTTGTTTGGCCAGCCAACCCCTCATATTCAATTTCATCATTATCATCTAAAAAGATTTGACCATTTTGATTATTACCTTGTAGTGCACGATTGGCAGCAGCTCTTGTCGTTGTGTATGCAATTGCTACAAAGGTAAAGATAGAACCCACAATAATACTAAGGTTTCTTGTACCGTTATTTCTGACTAAAGGATTACACATCTTATCATCAGGTTCTGAAGCCATAGCACTTAATGTCAAATAAGTACAATACACAGAAACCATACTACTTTGAGCTAAACCTACACCTGGATTGGCTTCTTGCACTTTAGGATTTATTGATAATGCTACACTAATGACCGATAAAAGAATATTGACAATCACAGCGGTTTTATTCATATGACATTGATCTCCGGCAAATAAGACAAACATGGCTATTGTCATGGCTACCGATACGGTAAACATTGCAGCAGTACTTAACACCAAAAATTTCTGCCAAAGTGAAGAGTTTTCATCTTCTAATTCTACGTGATAAACACATGTCTCCACCCATTCATGAGCAAAATCCACCATTAAAATCAACCCAATAAGAATGAAGATGGATCCACTCGGTACTGAAACCCATTTAGAGAAAAACACGTAAAATTCATTTGGAATAGTAAAGGAAAGTATAGTGAGTAAAATGTATACTATAAACTTCAAAGACCACCAAGAATTTTGTAAAGATGCCCTACTGTCCTTTGTTGATTTAACTCCAATTAAAATAATTGCCATTACGACATGAAAGATACCTAATGCAAAATTTAATCTGTGCACAGTGAAAAACCCACACTCACCAGTTGCCGTACATGTCTTACCTGGCCACAAATACGATTTATTAGCAGACATGGATATCCACGCCACCACAGAGTTGAATAATAGGGCCACAGTATAAAGTAACCGTGTACCTAACGAGGAGGATCCGACAGAATTGAATAATCTCGATACCATATTTGAGCAGCATCCACCTAGACAGGAGGCTATAAAGGAACCACCCATAGTGATTGGAAGTGATACTACCGCACCCATAATGTTTCTAATATATGCTCGGTAATTGTAATACGGGCTTTCTTACCTGTTTGACAGCTTTAAACTATAGTTTCAGGGACTTTTACACATCTTTTCACTTTTCACTTTTAATATGAATTTTCACTTTTGTATGTTAGAAAGACTGTACCAAGCAGTGATAAGAGTCAGTTGAAGGTTATCACATCATCAGTGCATGTTAATATGTCTACACATTTGTTGGTAATATGTACGCATCAAAATGTGATTGAATTGGGGTCTTTTCGCAGCAGCAGCCCCAATATTGCTATATCATTAAAACCAGACGAGAAGCTTATAGATATGTTGCAACAGGGAATATATAGATATATAAAGGGTCATGACTTTGTGGAGGAGGGACCGGAGAATTTAGGCGTACTTTTCACTGAAAATATTATGTTTTCTAGCAGTGAAAGAAAGGAAGTATCCGATTTGATCTTATCCTATTTTAAATTTGGATTCTTAGAGTACATTCCTAATCCTTTGGTACATTGTTTTGGGAACCAATTGTCCAATGCTATGATTATTGATGTAGAGAAGAATTGTATCACTGGGACCACTATGTGTCAGTATAGAATCTTAGATGAAAAAATCTGCATTTCCACAAGATCATCTGATGACATTATTGATAAAAGTCCAATGGATCTATATACATATATATTTGGGGTTGAAAATGAAGAAGAATATGATCCAACTGATTTATCTATATGTATGATGATTGAGAAGCTTAGGAAAATTGTGCCCATTGATATTCGTAAAAGTTTACTAGAAAATGTCATTATTAATGGATATCATAGCAAAGAGTTAATCGACTATTCAAAAACCCTAGACACATCCTTCACCATCTCTGCCAATTCGATAAAGGGTATATGGACCTGCGCAGTTATGTATGGGAAACATTTGATAAAAGTTAAATACGCCAATTATAATATTTCCTACACAGCCGTCAATAAATTCAATTCGAATTGGGATTGGTATCAATCTAATTACAAAATATCATCACTCACCTCCTAACTACAAATATCTTTAATATTCTTCAAAAAGGATCCCAAATCATAAATATTTGGTATTTCTTCTTCTGACTCAATTTTATGGACATTTTGTAAAGTGTATATGGTATGGTCATATCCATTCGTACTATAATATTTGGCCTCAGACGACCCCATCTTACCAATATCCATATCTGGATCCAAGATAAACCATGAATATTCATTTCTAGAAGCTTTAACTTTAGCTAATCTTCCCTCTCTCATAAATTCTTGGATGGTAAACCATTTATCCTTTTCATTTGTGGTCATACCATCCCTCATTAACGACAATTGCATGTAAGTGAATGTACTGCATATTATCGAGAATGTACCTGTTAATATTAACAAAGTTAGTATGGGTTTCCTGGAGACTAATGGCATGGAATACCATACAATGGATAATAATCGAAGAAATCCATAAGTTGTCACCGAACAGTTTGCAACGAGAAAGGAGTAGAAATAGATATAGTTACCTTTACCGATACAATTATTCATCCAGATACAATGATGATCATTAGCCAAAACACATGTATTACAAATATTACAATGTTTGGATCTTGCTGGTTTCTCTAATTTACAAGTGCGACATATGGTACCGGGATAAAAAAGGATTCTATCATATGGATATTCAGTGAGTGAGTTCAATTGATGCTTTTGAACATTTTCTGGTCTTATAGACATTGTCATGACACCAGTAAATAGCGTGATGGCTAACATTATTGGTACAGTAAGGATATTTTCCACATTATATAAGCTTTCACCCACAATAGGTAACACAGTGCAATAATATAGATATACCAAATATAAATATAGTACCAGATATAATGTTGGTACCAAATAATATTTCCATCTGTATCTTGCATCATCCTTAAACAGCGGTTGATATACATTCTTGTAATAAAACTGGAAAATACCAATTCTTCTGTATCTGGGGGACAACAACAACAGAATCACCTGTAAAATAACCAGGGCAACCACCCAATTGTACAGCATTTGTGAATAGCTTATACACACTTTTCTTCTCCTTGTGACACTGGGTTTAACTTATGTCAAATTCACTATGCATTTGGCTTTAATTTTTCACCTTACAGTTTTGTTGAAAGAGACAGCTCATCGCAGCCAGGATTGCAATCTCTGACCACTTTAAACTTATTCCAAGTATATATTGACCTTATTCAACCACCTAGAAGGAAGCAGATTGAACTCTCCTTTCTTTTTTATGTGTTGTTTTGGGAGTTTGGTCATATTTGCATGAAAGTTATTGATCTAGCAGGTACGAGATGATTTTAAAGGGTTCTACACACATTCCAATTCAAATACAATACCAGTCATTGATAGGTTTGAAGAACAAAAGGTATATCTCCCATTATGGCGTTTCTAGCACCACTGCCACTGCTACCAGGAGACCTACTTCAGTACAGGCCAAGATCTTCAAGAAGGCTTGGAATACCAATGAAGAATTCAGAAAATCCACATTGAAACTATGGTCCACACATCTTAGAGGTAGTCAATTCACCAGAAGGCAATTGCAATTGTATCAAAAGAAGTTGATGTCTAATATCGAAGTTGCCGGTTCGATGGAAAATACAATGACCCCACATGGGATCAATCAATGGCATTTCCATAACAATGAAATCTTAAATGTGAACGTGGAAACTCCAGTGTTACTTATTCATGGATATGCTTCTTCCTCGATGTCATTCTTTAGAAATATCCCTCACTTGTCACAACAATGCAGAGATTTGTATGCGATAGATTTACCTTCAAATGGATTATCTGATAGGACCAAGCTACAAATGATACCCTTTGATGAGTCCATCTTTGGACAGTGTGAAGAAATAAATAATGGGACTCAAGTTAAAGTTAAACGGTTACCAGACCAGGCAAAAGTGAAACAATGTATACAAGAACATGAAAATTATTACATTGATGCTATTGAACAATGGAGAGTAGATAATGGGATTGGTAAATTTCATTTAGTTGGACATTCCTTTGGTGGATATCTATCTTATAAATATGCATTAAAATATCCTGAACAAGTGGATAAATTAACTTTAGTGTCTCCCCTTGGTATAGAGCGCAATTTGGTATCCATCACAAATAATAACCCTTGGCATGTGGGACAGATAATAGATAAAGAATTCCAAGATCCAACAAGTCCTCGATACTCCAGAAAGCTAAACATCCCCAAGTATATCTTTGAAAATCAATTGAAGATTCTTCGATGGGGTGGACCCATGGGAGCACGTCTATGTTGGAATTATATTACATCAGCATATACAAGGGTCCCCTCCATGGAGTTTAAAGAGTATATGTTTGAATTATTTTATGGTAAAGGTGGAATTTCACCCATTGCAAGAACTATCTTTGTCCAATTGTTCACCAGGAGTCTATTAGCAAGAGCTCCCATCATGGATACTTTATCAGAATTAAAGATATCAAATGTACTCTTCTGCTATGGTCAACATGATTGGATGGACAAGAAAGCAGGCCAATTAGCTGTTCAGACTCTAAACAGCCTAAACAGGGCAGCCAAATATTTGGAAGTTCCTGAATCGGGCCACAATTTGTTTCTGGACAATCCAGATTGTTTCAACACAGCTCTCACCTCCTTTTTGAAGGATTAAACCGTATAAATATAAGCTTTATATTCATATATTCCTTTCTAAAATCGGTATATTACTCGAATTTTCTTAACTGCGGTGGGCACATGATTTTTTGTAAAAAAAAAAAAAATAGATGACATAGTTGAAATTTAAATATGCAGAAGATGTGCATGTGAAGACTGTATTCCACCTCACAACAACCTTTTCCAAGCTGTTCAAAACCAGGATTTCACATATATCATCAACCGAGTAGATTGGTGCATATTTAATTGCTAAAAAGAGCGGGTTGGTTAATAGAAAGGAAGGAGAAAAGAACTAACTCAAACAAATCATTGAAACATTTTATTTATACAGAGACTCATTTCGATCCCCTCGAGCGTTTGAGGTAGTATAAAAAATATTAGAACTAGTTTATTCAAATACTCGAGAAGGATGGATCCACTTGATATGTTGGATCTCGATACAGAGATCGATTTTGAGACTGCTTACAGGATGCTAAGTGACTTTGATTCGCTTCAAAATGCTAATAATGCAACAAGACCTAATAGTGATCATCACTTGCTAGATGGAAATTTACACAGTGGGATACAACCCAATTTAACACATCATCAGAGAACAGGTTTGCCTGGCAGAAATTTCGATGAGATAGAGAATATCCAATCTCCGAAGGTAATGATGTCATTACCGTCTACAAACCAATTGTCACCTGTTCTTAATACAGATGCTCCCTTACACAATGTGTTACATAAACCAATTCCCATGGCACCTCAATTACATACAATTGGAACGCCTCCACAGGATCCTCATCCCCCCATGATTAAAAATGAGTTTGGTTTACAATTTAATAAAGTATCACATTCTACTGTACCGATTCCCAACAATATTGGAATGAATCAACCTTTTAATTCAACACCAAATTCAAACCCTGGACATGTGTTAACTCAACCAAAACCCAACGGTGATCAACATCCTGATACGTTAAGTCATCAGGAATTTTTGCTTCATGATCATTTATCTAGTCAAGGTGTTGGTGATGAATTATTAAGTACTTTTGAAGCTAACGCTATTGAACGTTTCTTAGATACATTACTGTCCAATGATGGTCATGACTCCACGTTTCCTGACAATAATACTATACATCATGGAATTAATAAACCGCTTACAAACCATCCAAGAATTAAATCCAAACCATTGCTCTCTAAAAAGGCTAAGACTATACTAAAGAATGATATGTTTAGGACTGATATTATGAGTCCCATTACTACTCTTAGTGCGAGAAGTAGTACTTCCACAATTGCACCCGAAAGTTCTCTAACGCCGGGTGTTGATCCACTTGATATTGATCCTGAATATATTCCTCAGCCAATAAAATTACCAGATATTACACTCGATTCATTAGATTATCCTGGACATTTTACCACTGATCCAGATTCACAGCAGTTTAAAAAATGGAAGCATGTGGAAGTTGAGAAATTGAGAAGAAATCAAACAAAGAAGGCATTTGATCAATTGGTATCAATTCGTAACAAGCATGATAAGACAAATGATAAGACAGCAAAAAGAGTTGCTAAATACGCTTTATTAAATCAAGTGAAACAAGATATTAAGAATATCCTTAGAGCTAATAAAACTTTACAAGATATGATATCAAAGGAGCCCAAGTAAGGAGAAAATACTAATTTTTTTTCAACCATGATTGTAATAATATTCCATTTATAAACCTATATACGAACATATTAACTTAAATATGATAATTTTTAATTTGAACATTTCTAAAATAAAAAAGAAATCTAGCAAGATTTACTATTTCAAGTTTTTGTTGTTATCTGGGATTAAAACCATCCAAAGACAATGTAAGCTTAAAAGTTTGATTATATCAGAATATATATGTAAATCTCAGTACGGAAATTACTTTTTATAAATAATTATACAGACTTTCTCTTTTATTTGTAGTGTCGATTTCTTTATCTTCTTGATTTTGAATATCTTGAATAGCCTCATCAATTTGGCTTAACACAACATTATAAGTTTCCCTTTTTTTTCGTAACAAGTCAATCTTTAAATCATCTGGAGTTTTATTATCAAATAAAGCACTCTCAGTGGATATTTTTAATGGGGACAAATCAATGTCGTCATTAACATTACTATTTGGTATAGTATCCAGTGAATGAGTGTCTGTATCATGGTCTATATCAATAGGTGTCGAAATTTGTAATGTCATCATAGATCTATTATCATCATTAGTTGGGTAAATAGATTGACTACTTAAAGTGTTTCTATCCGTAAACATAGAATCAGTATCATTATCTTCACCAAAGGAAATATTATGACTGTAACAAATTGTTTCCAATATACAATCCCAAGTATCCACTTCAAACAATTCATTAATTTTAGAACTATAATCTACATTAAGATAACCCACTTTAATTTTTAGTTCATTTGGTGTGCGTCTTCCCAGTTGACTAAATGAGGAGAAATCTTTTAGTAAGCAAGATTTCCCATCTTCCATAATACTATTTGAAATAATGACAACACCAACATTTGATGTAAAGCCTCTGGGGTAAAGTCTATTCTTAATTAAACTGGGTTCCATCTTACTTGTAGCAGGTAGAGAATTCCAGTCCCTAAGTGAATTAGCCTCTATAATATCGTCTGTACCACTCATTAATTTAAGAATGTAACCATTTATATCGGCAACACATATGTTAATTGAGGAAATTGCAATATTTAAAGCCTTTATTGTATTAAACAGACTAAAATAATCCTCATCTTTCAATTTCTCGAAATCAATTTGGATAACAACAAATAATTCTTTAGGTTTTTCCCTCTTTAAAGACAGAATTGAACTTATAGAAGTTAACATTGAAAGCATTGTACTTTCTGAATTTGTTCCTTGGTTTGCCTTGTCAATGTGGAAGCTTCTCCTTATAATCACACTTCCTGTTCCTCGTTGGAAACTACTCAATTCAACCATACGATTTGGGTTCACTAAACTAGTAAATGTATTGCTACTATTAGAATCATTACCTAAATTCTTTAAGATCAATGGCATTTGTAATGTTGAAGTTATATCATTCTCATTGAATAATATTTCTTTATCCAGTAATCCAGAAATCCATTTTTGAATGATATTACTTTTATTATTATTTAGGGATTCTGTTAAGTATAATATTTCTTCTGAAATTGATTGATCTGTGATCTTTATAGTTGATGGGTTCACAGTGTCAACACATATATTGTCAAGTTGACTAAAAATCCTAAGATTGCCTAATTTGGTTTCTAACGTAATATTATCGAGAGCTGTATTTGTCGGTTCTTCAGAGGAAACAACAATAATTGCTTTATTAAATAAAAAACACCAACATGTGGTAAAAGTTGAATTATCATCAGATACTAATAATTTATCCACTAATCTTAATAAACCAAAATCTTCATCTAGTTTCCAAGCCATTAAAATATCTTTAAAATTTTCTAAAAGTATCTGGGTGAAATATGATCTTATCAAAGGCAATTGATTGTTTTCCAAACTTTTTCCAGTGGTGGTGTTAGTTGTTGTCATTGATATTAAATCATTTTCCAAATTAGAATTTATTCTCCCTAAATTTGGAAGGTATAACGACCTATTATTATTAGTTGGATGAGCGTATTCCTTCTGTTTCATATTGGATAATCTCCAATTTTGTGAGCTTTCATCGGTATTAATACTATGTAATGGACGTCTTCTTAATGGTGGTTCAGCTAATGGGAAATTGAAAAGTTCTTGATTTGGAGCCATAGAATTAGGTGTTTGTTGTAAAAACACTTGACTTTGAATTTGATTAGTTGGTGTTGTCAACGGAGAATAAGAAGGTTGTAATGGAGAATAAGTAGGTTGTAATGGAGAATAAGTAGGTTGTAATGGAGAATAAGCAGGTTGTAATGGAGAATAAGCAGGTTGTAATGGTGAATCAATTGCTTGTAATGAGGTGGGTGAGGTAGCACTCTTATGAATTAAGATATGAGACATTAATCTATCCTTTAAATCATCATTTCTTGGTATACATTGACGAATTTGATTCTTCTCTTCTTTACATTTGCTACATGTAGGAAATACAGTATGGAAATCTGATGATATTGTATTTGATAAATTATCCATTGATACAGAGAGACATTCTTCATGACATAAATGTTTACATTCTAATTCAATTATTCTTTCGCCATTACTCTTATTTGAAATCAATTCATTACAAAGCGTACATCTCTCCCTGACAAATGATCTCTTACTTTTATTAGACAGTGAACTATGGGATGAGGAAGATGATATCTTGGAAGTAAAAATCTTTTCAGATAATTCTTCCAACCCTAAATTAGTGGTAAATGTGGATTCATGACCGGAGGCATTATTTTTACTTAAAGGTGCAGTCTTTGGATGTTCCAATTTATGAGGTGTATATAAATGGGATGTAGGTCTTGGTAAAGAAGAGGTTCTAAACGGATAATTTGGGAAATGTGTCTGTTCAGTAGTTGGAGTCTTATATGCATCGTTTAATGATTTAGTAGAGATAGACCTTTGGAAGATTGAATTTGTGTTAACTTGTAATGGAGGTGAGATCGTTGGAGAATCTTTCTTCTTCTTATCGTTATTTCTTTGAAATTTAGTAAATTTAGTAGTCCATTTTCTGGCTCTTGATGATGGTGAATCATTGATTATCTTATATGCACTATTTTTTTTATAAGATTGCATGTGCCCAATATTTGTTATACCATACACAGCAGTTTCTTCCGGTGTTTGTGGCATTACTGCTGGGGGGTGTGGAAGTAATAACTCTAGCAGATTATTATAATAATAAAAATATAATTTCACTGGTTGAACTCTCAAAGCAAGTAGACATGTCTCTTCAAGAGAAAAAATAAAAATAATTATAGAGGATACTAAACTTTTTCCTATTGTCACATAACTTTACCACACTGAAATTGTCAGACACTTCTTGAGGTTCATAATAAATTGGTAAATTTAATTTCTGTCACTTGTTATTTTTTTCTTAATTAGGAAAAAAATGCAATTTCTGACATCTTGCTCTAAAGGGGAAAGACTGTGACAGAGTGGACAGAGAGTGTAATCAGCAGTATAAATAGCTGAGAGATAGCGTATAGATGGTGTGCACCTTTTGTGTTCTATCGTGGGTCAGATTTCTATGTAAAATGCCCTAAAATGCTATCTTCAGTTCTATTCATATATGTAAAGTAAAGGTGTAAAAATATCCCTCCAGCTTGTAATTAACCAAGATAACAATCAACACAACCTTTAAAAATACAGTCCCGCTGCTTGCAGTAACAGCACAGACACTTCTTGACAGGGACAAGTACATTTTAACAGTGTAATCATCACTATATAAAACGACATGTCGTTAGAGACGACTCAAAATTTTGTATGGTCGAGAAATTCGCAGCGAAAATTTCGAAAATTTTGCGATGAGATGAGATTGAAATTTTACAAAGTTGATTTCTGGTTTACATAGTGGTTTGTAATGTCTTATTCCTTCAGCTAAAGACACTCCATAACATCATCACCACCATCATAACTTTCCAATGGAATTAGCTGTTTCTCACGAAGATTCTCAAATTCTTTTAAAGGATAAAAATGTCCTACAAGAATCCGTTTTAGATAAATATAGAACTGCGGGACAAATTTCTCAAACTGCTTTAAAATATTTAATTAATTTGATTAATAACATCTATCATTTTAAAAGTATTGAGCGTCCATTGTCCATTGCCGAATTATGTCTATTAACTGATTCATTTGTTTTAACTCGTTTAGAACAATATTATAAGAATAAAGTTAATGAAAGAGGTATTGCCATTCCAACCCAAATTGATGTTGATCAAGTTGCAAATGGTTGGTGTCCCGAGATTGATGATGTTGATAACATTAAGAATTCAAACAAAGAACAATTGACCAAGGAAGATTCTCCATTCCATTCTACTGTCACTGGATATTTAAAACCTGGTGATTTAGTGAAAATTACTCTTGGTGTTCATATTGATGGGTACACTTCTGAAATTTCTCATACTATGGTTATTTATCCAGTAGATTCTTCTAATATCGCGGAATTGAAACCTACAGGCCCATTATTAGGTGGTAAAGCAGATGCTATCGCAGCTACCCATATTGCTATGGAAACAGTTACTGCATTATTAGCTTGTGCTTTAACTCCAGAAAAATTACCTTCCTCTCTTGGAACTAATGTCACTGGTTCTATTATTAGAAGTGTTGTAGATACCATTGCCCAATCATATAATTGTGGTGTGGTACCAGGTTCACGTATTCGTAGAATTAGAAGATTTTTAGCTGGTCAAAATGAAGGGATTATTGCTGAAAGAGAATACAAGGGTGTTATTTGGACGGAATCTCATGAAGAGGCAAAATTATTAGCTAATACTGAAGTGAAAGATATTTCTGTCATTACTAGTGCCACTCCACGTGTTGCTTCTGCTGTCCCTACTGATAATTTCATTGTGAGTAAAGGTGAAGTTTATTTGGTCGATTTGAAGATGTCTCCATTAGAAGGTACCACCAAAAAGGGTTTAATTACTTTAGAAACTGTTGATTCATTTACTGGTAAATCACATAAAGTGAACCAATTGGTGGCAAGATCAGGATCTTACATCAGAGATCATGCACAAAGTCATCATTTAAAATTGAAAACTTCAAGACAATTATTAACTAAGATTGATAGACAAGGTGTTTATCCATTTAAATTATCACATTTATCTGAGAGTTTCCCCATTGACATCGAGACTAACAACATTGATGATGAATTGAATGATATTAAGAAAGATTTAAGATCATTTAGACTTGGTATGAGTGAAATTTCCAACAATTATCTTTGTGTCGAGACACCAATACAGATTGTTAAATGGGTTCCATGGGATCACATTTTAAAATCTAATAATCCTAATGGTAATTTAAGTTATGATGCTACTGCTGCATTAACATTACCAGGTCATGAAGTCCCATTACCTAAATTAGGTATATCTTCACTAAAATTGAAACAATTAATTAAATCAAGTAAAGAAACTATTGAATTACCTGTAGTACGTGAATGTAATACAGTTATATTATGTGATGGGGATGTAAACAACAATGGTAAACCTGAATTATTAAGGTTAACTGGTGGGAATAAGACCTGTTCACCAAGTTGGATTCATTCCCAATATGAATTAAATACACAAGATTCTATTGTACAAGGTATATTTGATTTAGTTGGGTTAACTAAAGATAAAAGATTTGGTATTACCATTAGAGAAACACAACCAATGAAGGAAAATCGTGTTAAGAGTGATGCTATGGAGTTATAATACTTTTTTTTTGTTTAAAAAGACGCCTGCATAGATATATATAAAATAATATATAACTTTTTTTATTTCCATACTGTAACATAGATAATTATAAGCTAAGGTAAAAAGAAAAGGTGTATATGGGGTGATCAAACCACTTCATCGTCATCATCGTCATCAAATTGATCATCCCCGACCATAATTGCATTATCATTAATTTTAAAATTATCAGGTTCTTCAATAGCAGGCACAATGTGACAAAAGAAGTATCCAATTGCGGTGAAAAATAATAATAAAATAGTGAAAAATCTTAAGAATGAAACACCATGACCCAATAAAGAAGCTAATAATAAATGTAATATTCCTCTCCCCAAGAAACTGAAATAAAATGATGCATATTTATATAATTTTGGTGGAATTTTAAATTCTAAATAAATGATAAAAGTGGATAGGATAATAACGAATAAACCTTGAATAAAAGTATTAAAATTTGTAAATAATTGACTCAATTGAGCAATACCACCCAAGGTGGCTAATGTACCTATAATTAAATTTGTATATTTGAATAGAATAGGGGATACAGACATTGTGTTGTTATTGTTGTTGTTGTTGATCTTGTTAGTGGAAAGTTTGTAAGGGACTTTTCAAACAGCAGATTTTATTTTAATTTAAATGTGTAAATTTTTTTTCAAGCAACCCAGGGGATAAACAAACTCTGATGATGATAGAGAACTGACAGCGTTATAATAAAGATATTTTTATTTCTTAAATATATATTATAGATAGATATAAAAAGAAACAGCTAGATATTAATCAAATATAAGATATAAAAAAATATAAAGAGGGAGGAGGGAAGGGGATTAAATAAAGTAAAAAAAAAGACAGATTATTTTGGTGCTTGATCATCATCATTAGTTTGTTGTTCTTGAGCTTGTTGTTGTTGTTGTTGTTGTTCGTCATTACCTTCAGACATATCAGATGTCCATAAAGTTAAATTATCTCTTAATAATTGCATGATTAAAGTACTGTCTTTATAAGATTCTTCAGATAAAGTGTCTAGTTCGGCAATAGCATCATCGAATGCTTGTTTAGCTAAATGACAAGCCTTATCTGGAGAATTTTGAATTTCATAATAGAAAACAGAGAAATTTAAGGCCAAACCCAATCTAATTGGATGAGTTGGAGGAAGTTCAGTAGTAGCAATTTCAGATGCAGTCTTATAAGCTTCTAAAGATGCTTCAGTGGCTTTATCCTTGACGTCACCGTTAGAAAATTCTGCTAAATAACGATGATAATCCCCCTTCATCTTATAATAAAACACTTTTGATTCACCAGTGGTGGCAGAAGGAATTAAATGAGTATCTAAAACAGATAAGATATCATCTGAAATTTTAGTCAATTCATCTTCAATCTTAACACGATAATTTTTAATTAAATCCACTTGATGTTCTGACTTTTCTTTAGTTTCCTCCTTTTGTTCAATTGATGATACAATTCTCCAAGATGCACGTCTGGCACCAATAACATTTTTATATGCTACAGATAATAAATTTCTTTCCTCTACTGTTAATTCTTGACCAGAAGATGCAACTAACTTCATACTTTCGACCATTTCTTCATAACGTTCAGCTTGTTCAGCTAATTTAGCTAAATACACAGAATCTTCACGACTTTGAGACATAATTATTTTAATTGTATTGATTGGATGGGATGGGTAAATTGAATGTATAGCAGTATGGAAGAAGGTTATAAATAAGAGTTAAAGATTGATAAAAAGGGAGAGAAAATTTCTTGTATTTGATTTTTTTTTGATTCAAGTGTTAAAATTTCTTGAATTTTCAATTTTCCTCTTTGTTTACGTGAATTGCCCTTTTGGAAATGTTGTGTTGCGTATATGAGAGAGAGAGCTTGTTATAAGAGAGCTTGTTATAAGAGAGCTTGTTAGAAGAGGTGGATGTGTATATAAGATAGTAAGAGATGCAAGAGATAAGTAGGAGATAAGTAAGGGTGGGGTTGTAGGGTGGGAGTGGAGGAGAGTGGCAGTGGAAGAGAGTGGAGTGACTATCTCTATAACACACACACACACAAAAGAGAATGCAAATACTTTGTAGATGTCATATAGATGACTCTCTGTACACACAACCTGTATATAGTAATGATATAACAACAGCACAACACAGGCTGTCGAGGACCGGAAGTAAGGGGCAACCACCGGCCCAAAGCAGAAATTCTCCGTGGCTCAGGGGTCACGTGGGAGGCGTGGCCGGGTGACCCGCTTCTCATACTGTCGCGCTCACTCCTGGGTTTCGCCAAATTATCCTTGGTACCATGTCTACTGGTACTTCAGTTGTATGGCCCGTCCGGTAACCAGGTGCTAAAGGCCAAAACTGACCCCAAAGGCATGACCCACTCATATTAACAAAAGCCATATGGCAAAACACACTATGAAAGGGAAAATAGTGTAATTAACGCCTGGTTTATTAAAAGTAATATACAAAACCATATATAAACTAATATACAAATTATACATAAAAATATGATACAAAATAACTAATAAAAATACTAAAAACAGTAATTATAAACTTGTCGATTTCAAGGAAAACTTCTTCCTTTATATATGATTTAAATCACTTAACAAATTGTAACCTGACCTCTCTCCAACGAGGAACACGACAAACGGTACAGGACTCTCATAACAATGAGGACACACAATAATTTATCGCTCGAGCTCTCATACTACTGAGGACACACTAACTCTCGAGGACTCTCATATTAACGAGGACACAATACTAACAACTCTCTCATTAATGAGGACATGCAACCTCAAATTCGCACTTAACAATAATTAATTAGAATCTCCAGCTATCACAGTAGACTAGGTAACCTCGACCTAGAGTGACATGCAAAGCTGGTCCACACAATACAACTAGTGAAAAATTTTCCTTTGATTTTCTCTCCTTTTCTTGTCATTACTAAAGTATAGTCATTTCTCAATTTGATTCTAACTAATTCATTTCTTAACCTTTCTCAATATTAAAAACACTTATGAATAGATCGAAACCAGATCTTTAAGGAAAGATCATACTAAAAGTTATAACTCAACTGTAGCTTCATGTTGCTATCAAAATCATGATAAAATTAATCCTTTAAATTAAACCAATCTGTGACATAATGTATTATTTCAATAATACTTTCAGATTTCGTATTTGATGACAAAAGTCCGATATTTAAAATATGGAAAAGATACATGAAAATTGACATTAATCATTACCTTAGTTATTAAATAGCATTGTTTTATATGTATACTTTATTTATCTCATACATAAGAGAACACAGATTACTTTTACGAAATTATATTATTCATTGTTTTAACAATTATAATAGATTATTATACTATATAGCCATCCTACAAGTGTAATAATTAATCATATACAACTGTCGTTAATAGGTACCATTGTATAGTCACTAATAAACCCACGCGTTTATCCTGTGATCAGAAATTACAGATAATATCCACATTCTATATTTTCTAGAAACCGAACTAAATAATACAATAAAATGTTGTAGGTTGAACTGGCTTATAAGTAAACTTAAGTAAAATAGAAATAGATCAATAACTAACGGGTAAGTACAGACCTGTGTACTAAACTAAGTGTAAATAGTTATTAATGACAGTACGTGTCAATGAATAACCAACCAACTAAATAGACTTGAGATTATAAGTTAAACGACGAAGATAGAACGACTGGTTCTTGTTTAACTTAACACGATAAAATTTAGAACAACTAGTTCTTAACGGGATTAATTATACAATAGAACAACTAGTTCTTTCCTGATTATATAATTAATGTCAACGGCTTATTACCAATGTGTC
>PPOL03000066.1:0-56428 GCA_003708905.3 Monosporozyma siamensis
ATTTATATAGTCATCTATTTAGCATTAATTGCATTCATTTATCTGTCTCTATTTTATTTAGATTGTCGCTTTACTTGGTATTCCTTGTAGTAATTGTTATTCATTTGAACAAATCCTTTTGTCCAAAATGGGCTTTTAATTGCATAGGCAAAAGAAATCTAGAACCCTTCTCCCCTCTTAACCAAAACATATACTAGAGTGTGTAGCTATAATGTGGTAACAGGGGGTATGGAAATTCAACAAGGTAGAGATATCTTAGCAGTTTCTTAGAACACTCGAAAATAAATGCACGTTCTTTCTACAGACTACTGTTTCTTTAGAAAAGAATTTAAACATTCCATATAATCATATATTCATATACTTCATATAAGCATATTTCCCTGGACTTCTAATAACAACCCCACCACATTCCTCTTTCCATCCTGCTAGCTACTATCTTCTTTTATAGCTGCAATGCCATCTTACAAGAAAAAAAGATCATCTTCGAGAGAGCTGAAAACAATCGTAACTCGGAGATTATTGCTGTCGTTTAACTTAGACACAACAAACTGGCAATCGAAGGCATATATAAACATCTACATGAATATACTTCTTGCTATGATGTGACATGTCCAATATATATTTGAACCAAGAATACTAAGAAGAAGTGAGCAATTTTACAATGACTGGATATTATTCGGAGTTGCTTGACTTTCCTAAGACTAATCCTGAACAATGGAGATTAAGAACTGATAATCTTGGCAGAGAAACCTGGGAATATATCAGTCCAGAAGATTGTGAAGACGACCCACAATCAAATTTCACACAATGGCTTTTACAATCACCAAATTTCCCAGTACCAGAACCTCAAACTACCAAACACAACAATCCAAAATTTAATGCTGGTGATGCTTGTTTGAATGGCGCTAATTTCTTTAAATTATTACAAGATAATGGGTCAGGAACCTTTCCTTGTCAATATAAAGGTCCCATGTTTATGACAATAGGGTATGTAGCAGTACATTATATTGCTGGGATTCCCCTTCCTGAACCAAATAAAATTGAAATTATTAGGTATATTGTAAATACATCACATCCTGTGGATGGTGGATGGGGGTTACATTCTGAAGATAAATCTACAGTTTTCGGTACTGTATTAAATTATGTGATATTAAGATTATGTGGCGTGGATAAGAACCATTCCGTTCTGAAAAGGGCAAGGACCACTTTGTTGAATCTGGGTGGCGCCATTGGTGCTCCACATTGGGGCAAAATTTGGCTATCTGTATTAAACTTGTACAAATGGGAAGGGGTGAATCCTGCTCCACCCGACCTGTGGCTTTTACCTTATTCCTTACCTATTCACCCGGGAAGATGGTGGGTTCATACCAGAGGTGTATATTTGCCGATTAGTTATCTATCCCTGGTTCGTTATTCGTGTGAATTGACTCCACTTCTTAAAGAGATTAGATCTGAAATTTATTGCCAGCCAAATTTTGATGATATTGATTTTAGTCAACACAGAAATACCGTGTGTGGTGTAGATCTATATTATCCTCACTCACCAATCTTGGATTTTGCCAATAATTTAATTATTAAATATGAGAAATGGATAAGACCTAAATGGTTATACAAAAAGTCCAAAGATAAAGTATACGATTTAATTTGTAAAGAAATCATAAATACAGATTATTTATGTATTGCTCCAGTAAATCAAGCCTTTTGTGCTTTAGTGACATTAATTCAAGAAGGAAGGGACTCAATCCAATTTAAAAGATTTCAAGACAGATTCCAAGATGCATTATTTCATGGTCCACAGGGTATGACTGTAATGGGGACCAATGGTGTTCAAACTTGGGATTGTGCCTTTATGATTCAATATTTCTTTGTGGCTGGTTTGGCAGAAAGAGAAGAATTTTATAATACAGTGGTATCCGCCTATCGTTTCCTTGTAAGGTCTCAATTTGATTCTGAATGTGTACCAGGAAGTTTTAGAGATAAAAGAAATGGTGCATGGGGGTTTTCTACAAAGACTCAAGGTTATACTGTGTCAGATTGTACTGCGGAATCAGTAAAAGCTATCATTATGGTTAAAAATTCGTCGTTTTATTATAAGGTCCATGATGAGATTAACGATCAAAGACTATATGATGCTATTGATATATTAATGAATTTACAAAATTTATCATCATTTGAATATGGATCATTTGCCACATATGAAAAGATTAAAGCACCTTTATTTTTAGAATGTTTAAACCCCGCTGAGGTCTTTGGGAATATTATGGTTGAATATCCATATGTGGAATGTACTGATTCATCTGTACTTGGGTTAACATATTTTAATAAATATTATCAATATCGTCACAAGGAGATCACCAAGAGAATTCAAATTGCCATAGATTACATCAAGAAGGCACAAGAACCGGATGGTAGTTGGTATGGTAGTTGGGGGATATGTTACACATATGCTGGAATGTTTGCCATAGAAGCACTCAATTCAGTTGGAGAAACATATGAAAATTCTATAGTGGTCCGTAAAGGATGTGATTTTCTTGTCTCGAAACAAATGGAAGATGGTGGTTGGGGCGAGTCTATGAAATCAAGTGAGTTACACAGTTATGTAAACAGTCCCCGTTCATTAGTGGTACAAACAGCATGGGCGATCATTGCATTATTATTAGCTCATTATCCCAATAGAAAGATAATCAACCGAGGAATAAAGCTGTTAATGGAAAGACAAGAGCCTTCAGGAGAATGGAAATTCGAGTCTGTAGAAGGTGTCTTCAACCATTCTTGTGCCATTGAATACCCTAGTTACAGGTTTCTTTTCCCCATTAAAGCTCTGGGATTATATAACAAGATATATACTGACAACAACAATATGTAAGTGGCTATTCATTTTAATGCTTACCCCTCCATTGATATAACAGTGAGAATAAGAATACTATACTCATCACTGGGCCTTAACAATTGCCTGATTTGATCATTTCAGTTCTCTTTAAACGGTGTTCAATCTCATTGTTCTTTGCTCGTTCCGGATTTTCGTGCGTTTTCCTTCGAGATTTGCTATTTTTTTTTTTCAACAGGAAATTTTAAGATCAGAAACTCGAGCTTTTTTTTCATGACGTACAGCTTTTCGCTAGAAACTGACCTGATAACTCGAACAGAAACCAAAAGCGAAAGTAGAGGAATATCTGTCTAGAAGCACTGATATTCATCAGAAGTTGGTGGTTAATATTTACCTTTCAATTTGTTCCTTTTTTTTTTCTTTTTCTAGAAAGAAGAGGTTTATTCATATACTACATTTAAGGTTGATTTTTAATTGTCGGCTGTTATTTGCTATTAAAAATAAACTCTTCCTCCATAATCCCACTCTAAACAAATGGAAACCATTGATATCCAAAATAAGGCCTTTGTGGTCCGTTGGGTGAAATGTATGAGTGGTGATACCATCAATTATCAAGTGAAACCATTGAAAAAATCCATTGAAATGGGTATTTATAAGAAATTAAAGATATCAGTAGATGATAATCATACAAATACATCTGTTCACATTGCTCCCAATACAAGAGCTGTTTTAGATTATACTAGTAAAGCTTTGAAAAGTAGAACAAACTCTTTTAGTGCCCCAGATGATGAACATCATAGTGCGTCCCCATTATCCATTAGTTCTATTCAACAACAATCTCAAGAAGGATCATTACGTGATAGATTGACTTCCTCTGGGTTTACTTTGGTGAAATGGATAGGTCATATCGATGGGAATAAGATGATTGAAGGTGTTATTGACGTCATGGATAGTGATTATTATTATGCATTTATCTTAGATAATACCTCGTCTAAAAACGTGAAGAAAAAGGTATTATTTAATGCTAGTACCATCCATGATGATGCACAATCCATGATTAGTACTAGATCTGCCCCATCCCCTACAGTGAGTTCATTCCATTTACCCACTGTATCACAAAAGGATAGTCCAGTCATAGTTGGACAAGGTAGATATTTACAAGGTTATCTAATGAAGAAGAGAAGGAAAAAACTACAAGGTTTTAAAAGAAGATTTTTTACGCTGGATTTCAGGTACGGAACTTTATCTTACTATATGAATGATCATAATCAAACAAGACGTGGTGAAATTGTTATCAATCTTTCTACTGTAAGTGCAAATAAAAAGGATAGATTAATAATTATTGATTCTGGTATGGAAATTTGGGCTCTAAAGACAAGAGATAGATCCAGCTGGCAAATTTGGGTGGATGCATTACAATCATGTTTTGAACAACAAGAAGACGAATCTGTATTTGATTCAAATTCATATAGTGATGAAAATGAGGAAACAATAGCCAAAGAATCTATTTCATTATCAAAGACAATTGATGATAAAGATTATATGCCATTACCAAATGAAGCCTATGAAGATTTTGGTCTAAGTCTCAAAATTATTCAACAGAGATTAGAACAATGTAAAAATGAATCAAGATTATATTCATTAAAACATAAAGATACAAGACCATCACCAAGACATCGTTCGTTATCATCTTCCTCATCTGCATTGGGGAAAATTAGAGTCAAGAGAATGTCAACGGTATCACCAAATACCTCTACTGATTCTTTAACCCCTATCGATTCTGAATGTAGTGAATCAACACATCCTTTTGAACATGATCTTTATATGAAACTAGCAGATCTAGAAGATCTATTCTATCAATTTGTGAAACAAAGTAGAATTTTAACTGCTGATCATTTATATCTTACTAAAAAGATAAAAGAAAGAACCACAGCATCTCTTTACTCAGCTTTCAGTGACAATGACGAATTTTTTGATGCCATGGATGTTACAAGTCATGGTGTTATTCTACTGGATGATGAAGATATACCTCATGATGATACTGATGATAATGAATTGCATAAAGATGAAGTTAAGATCGATACTATTGATGATGATAACGAGAATGATATTGACAATGTTTTAGATAATGATTTTGAATTCAAGGAAGCCAAATCCAGATTTACCAGTAGTTTAGATGCATTACGAGTTAAAGAAAATATCCTAACGACAGAGGATTCAGTGTCACCACTTTCTTTAGCCGTTACAGATAAATCTTCTATCTCACAATCACAGCTTACAGTTGAAGAAGAAGAAGAAGCGGAAGAAGAGGAAGAAGATCTTTACCCATTACCTATCACGAAGACTATCACTCGTCGTAATGACGTGAAACCTGCTGTTTCAACACCTCCAAGCTTATTATCCTTCTTAAGAAAGAATGTTGGTAAAGATTTAAGCTCAGTAGCCATGCCAGTGACTTCAAATGAACCATTAACGATTTTACAAACAATAACAGAATCCTTTGAGTATGCATCATTACTTTCTAACCTTGCCAATGAATCAACTCCATTAATACCAGTTACTGCATTTGCCATTTCATACCTTTCCACTTATAGAGATAAGACTAGAACTATGAGAAAACCATTTAATCCATTATTAGGTGAAACTTTTGAATTTGTTGATGAAAAGAACGGTTTTAGATTAGTAACAGAAAAAGTTTCGCACAAACCTCAAATATTTGCTTTTTATGCTGATCATAAAGATTGGGAATGTTGTTATACTGTAACTCCAGTACAAAAATTCTGGGGGAAATCTGTGGAATTAAATAACGAAGGTAACATTGAATTGAAATGTAAATCTACTGGTGAATATTTCGAATGGCAACAACCTACTACAATGTTGAAGAACTTGATTGCTGGGGAAAAATATGTGGAACCAGCAAACGAATTCGAAGTTATTTCATCTAAGTCAGGCAAGGCTACAGTTTCATTTGAATCAACTGGTATGTTTGGTGGTAGATCCGAGGGTGTCACTGTTATGATAACACCACACGATAAGAATAAACACGTATATAAGGCAATTGAAGGTAAATGGACTGAACAATTGAAAGATGTGAAAAATAAGAAGGTCATCTGGAAAGCTGGAGAACTAGTCAAAAATCCAAAGACCAAATATGGTTACACTAAATTTGCTGCAAATTTAAATGATGTTACTGCTATTGAGAAGGGTAAATTGCCACCAACAGATTCAAGATTAAGACCTGATGTCCGTGCTTATGAGGATGGGAAGCTTGAAGATGCGGAAGGGTTGAAATTAAAGTTGGAAAAGGACCAACGCGAAAGAAGACAGAATGGCAAGGACATCACACCCCATTTCTTTGTCAAGACATCTCAAAATAACTGGACTTACAAAAGAGGAAAGGACAGTTACTGGAACAGAAGAAAACGCAGGGACTGGTCAGATTTGACGCCATTATGGTGAAGTCATTTCCAGGTACTCTTATGAACCACTTTTTTTTGGGTTTTTCCTTCTAAATCATTATATGTACATTATTTAATTCATTCACTATTATTTATTCATCAAGCACAAAAGCTTGCCGCAAGAACTACATCTTCATTACTATTTATCCTTCCTTTTATACCTTATTGCTCATTATGTATCGACAACCTTTAAATAAGTGAAAAATTAAGAAAAAAAATATAACCTTTAAAATATTTCAGTCTGCAATCTATTGACATATTTGATATAAAATAATGGGTGAGAAACTGCAAGCGGTCCAATCGAGGAAGTAGAGGAGTTTGTGTCTCACATAGGAATATATTGAAGAGCAAATAAAAACTATTATAATGTCTCAATTGATTACTGTCGCTACCTGTAATTTGAATCAGTGGGCCTTGGATTTTGAAGGTAACAGGGACCGTATTTTGGAATCCATTAGAGTTGCCAAAGAAAGAGGTGCCCGTTTACGTGTTGGTCCAGAACTAGAAGTCACTGGGTATGGTTGTTTGGATCACTTTTTGGAAAATGATTTATGTCTTCATTCTTGGGAAATGTATGCCCAAATTATAAGACGTCCAGAGACTCATGGGTTAATTTTAGATATCGGTATGCCAGTTCTACACAAAAACGTTCGTTACAATTGTAGATTACTTTCTTTAGATGGTAAAATCCTTTTCATTAGACCTAAATTATGGTTAGCTAATGATGGTAACTATCGTGAAATGAGATTCTTTACTCCATGGATGAAACCAACCGTGGTAGAAGATTTTGTCTTACCTCCAGAAATCCAGAAGGTCACTGGTCAAAAGGTCGTTCCATTTGGGGATGCTGTTATTAACACTTTGGATACATGTTTAGGTGCTGAAACGTGTGAAGAACTTTTCACTGCTCAATCCCCACATATTGCGATGTCTTTGGATGGTGTTGAAATTATCACTAACTCTTCTGGTTCCCATCACGAGTTACGTAAATTGAATAAAAGAATTGACTTAATTTTGAATGCCACACAAAGATGTGGTGGTGTCTATCTTTATGCCAATCAAAGAGGTTGTGATGGTGATAGATTATACTATGACGGTTGTGCATTAATTGCCGTTAATGGTAGAATTGTTGCTCAAGGCTCTCAATTTTCCTTAAAGGATGTTGAAGTCGTTACTGCCACTGTTGATTTAGAAGAAGTAAGAAGTTATCGTGCTGCTGTTATGTCTCGTTCTTTACAAGCTGCTGCTACTGATGTTAGATACAAGAGAATTGATGTTCCAATTGAGTTAGCTCGTATGCAAGAAAGATTCGATCCAACAATTACTCCAGCTAAACCTCGTGACATTTTCTATCATACTCCAGAAGAAGAAATTGCTTTAGGTCCAGCTTGTTGGTTATGGGATTATATTAGACGTTGTAATGGTACCGGTTACTTCTTACCTTTATCTGGTGGGATTGACTCATGCGCAACAGCAATGATTGTTTATTCCATGTGTAACTTGGTGGTGAAAGAAGCTAATGAAGGCAATGAACAAGTCTTACAAGATGTTCGTAAACTTACTCGCAGTGAAGATGATTGGGTTCCAAGTAAACCACAAGATATTGCCTCAAAGATCTTCCATACCTGTTTTATGGGTACTGAAAATTCTTCTAAAGAAACAAGAGGTAGAAGTCGTGAATTATCTGAAAAAATTGGAGCATACCATGTCGATTTAAATATGGATAGTCTTGTCTCTAGTGTGGTATCATTATTTGAAGTGGCCACAGGTAAGAAACCAATCTTTAAAGTATTTGGTGGTTCTCAAATTGAAAATCTAGCATTACAAAACATCCAAGCTCGTTTAAGAATGGTATTAGCTTATTTATTTGCTCAATTGTTACCTTGGGTCAGAGGTATTAAAAACTCTGGTGGGTTATTAGTATTAGGTAGTGCCAATGTTGATGAATGTTTAAGAGGTTATTTGACCAAATATGATTGTTCTTCAGCTGATATTAATCCAATCGGTGGGATTTCAAAGACTGATTTAAAGAAATTCATTGCATATGCATCTAAACAATATGATATGCCAATCTTGGATGACTTCTTGAATGCTACACCAACTGCTGAATTAGAACCAATCACTAAAGATTATGTACAATCTGATGAAATTGATATGGGTATGACTTATGAAGAATTAAGTGTATTTGGCTATTTGAGAAAAGTAGAAAAATGTGGTCCATATTCAATGTTCTTGAAATTATTGCACATTTGGACACCAAAGATGGAACCTGCTCAAGTGGCAGAAAAGGTTAAAAGATTTTTCTTCTTTTATGCCATTAATAGACATAAACAAACTGTTTTAACCCCAAGTTACCATGCCGAACAATATTCACCAGATGATAACAGATTTGATTTAAGACCTTTTTTAATTAATCCAAGATTTACATGGGCAAGTAAGAAAATTGATCAAGTTGTTGCTCAATGTGAAGGTAAGACAGTCAAGGACTTAGACATTATGACTGTTGATTAATCATAAATATATCATATTACGTTCTTATAATGTTCTTTTTTATATAAATAAAAATCAATTAGAATCAATAGGTAAAAAGAAGGATCAATTATTTAGTCCCCCAATTACTCTTAATAACTACATTCTTGTTATCATTTCTTTTCCAAAAATCAATTAAAGTTAAAGCACATTTCTTTGGAGCGTCTTCTTGAAGAAAATGTCCTGAATCTTGGAATACTACCAACTGATATTTACCTTGCATTTGTCCTATAATCAATTCCCTATCGAGGTTATCATTCCCAGCCAGTATCAATAACTTACAAGTGGCTAAAGCAACAAATTGATGAGATAGACCAACAAACCATGTATCCCAATAGGGGGAAAACTTTCTAAGATCAGTCTTTCTTATTACGCTGCCATCTCTTGTCTTTTGAAATAATGCTGGAATAGAAATCTCTGCACTACTTTGCAAACTAGACAAACCATTAGTAATATGCCAATTGATTGCGTCTTTAAATGAGGAGAAAGTATTTGGTGTCGTGTAAAGGAAATGTTGAACTTTTTGTAAAGCTTGAATGGCCACTTCCTCCACAATATCAAACATACCCACACCCAATACATGCTTTCTAATATCAGCTCTTAAATTTTCTAAGGTGAAAGTACATATACTACCACCTAATGAATGACCAACTAAGATTAGTGATAATTTCTCCTGGGGGAAAGATATGAGGAAAGTATCGTAAATAAAAGCAATTAAAGCTTTAAAATCCTCTACAAAGGCTTCTCGATCATATTTTATTTTATTAGCCTTGCTCTTGGGTAATGTAGATTTTGTCTCCCCATGACCTCTTGCATCGAAACTAAAACATCCACATTTCCCATCTAATCTGGTTTTTAACTCCTTAGCAAGATTAGCAAAAGTTAAACCAGATGACCCAGCCCCATGGTGGAATATATATATGGGAATTGACCTTTCGTTGTTAATCTTGGGTAAAGTGTAATATATGTTGAAATTATGTTGTCTTTCAGGTACCGAAATTATCTTCTTTTCTGCAAAGAATTGGTCCCAACCGACTAAATCTTCTTGAGGCAACCCGGCAGCACCAGTAGCATCACCTTCCCCTCCGAATTGGTTCCCAGCCAAATTAGGGAGAGCCCCCAGAGAATCCTGTTCTTCTGTCTCGGATCCACTACTCTCCCCTATCACTTCCTGCACTTTTTGTAAGTGACTTAGCAACATATGTTTCCTGAGTCCACCACTCATGTTTGATAATATTCTTTGTGTAATGTATGACCTTTCTACAACTTCAAAGGACTGGAATTGATGCCATAGGGAGCTCTTATAAGTGGAAGAAAGTGTGTCACCTTATGCTTTGTCAAAACTTTTCAATCTTTAAGCTTTATTGTATGTGCATATTTTTTTCCTAAAGAGGAAAGTGTCATAGTATTCTGTATACAAAGTCATGTGTTATAGAAGGTATGTAAGTGTCTTAGATGAATAGTTAGTCTATTTACAGGCATTATGGAATTATTTTGGTGTTAATGGGGCTTTTTCTGGGAGTTTATTAGTGTTCTTGCATCGGGATTTGGCTTTCTATACAAATCAAGTTGGGCAGGTTTCTTCTTGTGCTTGAATCTGCCTAGAAACTTCTTGGATTTAGAGGCAAAGAGGTCAAATAGTGTGGAGGTGTTGTTGGAGTTGTGGTGCTGGCAGTGGTCTGTTTTCTTTACAGTGTTTGACACAGAAGGAGGAGGTACAATTGGGTTTGCAGAAGATCGTGTAGTTTTGGTTGGAAGGGCAAGGTCCACTTTCTCATGGGGAGTGTCACTTGCTGGAGTAGTCATTGGTGAGAATTGTTCATACCTCTCAATTAACCTGTTCAATTCACTGATCTTATCATTAATCTCCTGACGATCTCTCCAAAGTCGTATTTTCTCCATTGCAGCATTATTCTCCAATAATAACCCCATTTGCTCGGAATTCTTAACATTATTTATGGGGGTCTTTTCTTCATCATTGTCCTGAACTGTAAACCAACTAGGGGTGACATTCTGTTCATAGCGTCCCTTTTGTTTCTCCTGCACACTAACTTCATCAAAAAGTTGCCCAATAATCTCAGACAATATCTGTTCTCTGTGAGAAGTTGTTGAGGTGGAAGTTGAATGGGTACGTATTTTGCTTCTCTTAGACTTCAAATTGTAAGATCCTTTAGTGGAACCATTCTGGGCATATAACAAAGCTCTCAAATCGTTATAAGCTAATTTCTCTTTATCCAACTTCTTCTTCTTAGCCAATACTCTTTTAATAAATACTTCCTTGGTATCTCGAGGGAGAAGCTCCCACAAAGTGTTGGCTTTATCATATTTATCATTTCCTGACAAGTAATTTAAAAATTCATTAAATGATTCTTCTTGCAACCCCACCGGTACAGATTGTGTAGTACCAGTACTATAACAACTCGTTTGAGACAAGGTCCTGTGTAAATTAGTTATCGAGGTTCTTCTTCTTACCGTGTTAACTGCATTTGTAGATATTGATCTTTTTAATACACCATTAAGAATTTCTTCTTTATTTCTTTCACATTCCCGACAATGCAACCTTTCATGAGCCTCACAAGGTTCTGCTTCTTCTCTGATTGAAATATCTGTCCTACTAAGTCTATTCATTGTGACTGAGTGTGGTATATTTGAACTCTTTCTTCACAAAGAAATCAACTCTGATTCTTCACCAGCATTCAATTTATTTAATTTGATTAATTTATGACATCATATATATATATATCTAAACCACGAAACAAAACCGTTTAACAGGAGTTTTACAGACTTATAAACAATTTATCACAAATCAGTACCGTTTCAACCTTGTGGCAAGGCTTTTAAACATCTCCTTGAGGCTAAGTTCTCTGTTATACACTGGTTTTGTTTCAAAAGTGTCACATTTTTTGTTGTTGTTTTGAAAAAAAAATAAGAGACTTGAGACACATTTTCCCAAAACAGATGTACAAAGTTATCTCAAATCTAAACCAACTTAAACTACTGCTAAACCTTGCCAAAACAGTGGCAATAGATCATACTTTCAAGGAATAATGTTTGTATCTATTGGTGGCAGAGTTGCCAGATTCCCCAGGGGTCCATTTTCAGGTATGTTTCTGCTCGTTCTCATTCTGTCGTTATTGATCCCTTTACTAATAATACCGTATCTTCCCCTTCATACATCTATTACAGTCAATAGTTTGTTTCAAAGAAGTCTTTTTAACCTTTCTAGGAGGACGTTTGTCTCTGATGCACAAAATTCTGGTTCATCCCAAGGTTTCCAATCTAATGGCAGTCATTATGGTCAACATTCAAATAATAGTCAAGCAAACACGGGTCATTCTTCCTCTTCTGGTCCATTCACATACAAGACTACCGTAGCATATCAACCAAAGGATAGAGATGATGCCATTTATCAGAAGTTAAAGGACTCACTATTATCTCCTACAGGTGAAGATAATTTTTTTGTCACTTCAAATTCTGCATCTGATGTCTATGCAGGTGTGGCTGATGGAGTTGGTGGTTGGGCTGAACATGGATATGATTCAAGTGCTATCTCAAGGGAATTATGTATAGCCATGGATCAATTGTCATCCACTTTATCTACTGAATTATCAAAGCAATCAGATCCAAATTTGACCGTATCTCCAAAGGATATAATTAACCTATCGTATAACAAGATTAAGAATGAGAAAATTGTTGAAGTGGGTGGTACTACTGCTATTGTGGCTCATTTCCCTCAAGATGGGCTCTTGAAAATTGCCAATTTAGGTGATTCATGGTGTGGTGTGTTTAGAGACTCAAAATTAGTGTTTCAAACAAAATTTCAAACCGTTGGGTTTAATGCACCATATCAATTATCTATTATCCCAGACGAGATGGCTAGACAAGCTAGATTATCTGGTAGATCATATATTCAGAATACACCCGCTGATGCTGACGAATATGAATTTCAATTAAATTCCAAAGATGTTGTCATTTTAGCCACGGATGGTGTCACTGATAATATTGCTACCGGCGATATCGAAATGTTTTTAAAGGATAATGAAGATTTGTTGGCCAAAGATATGAATAAGACATCCCAAAATTTAGTACAAAATATTGTAAAATTAAGTAAAGATCCAGAATATCCCTCAGTATTTGCCCAAGAAATTTCTAAACTTACTGGTAAGTTGTATAAAGGCGGTAAAGAAGATGATATTACTTTAGTCCTTGTTAAGGTGGATTAGAACAAATCAAGATATACCCCTCCCCCGTCATTCCTCATGTACAAAACAGCAAACTTGCTTCATTAATATTTTGATTACTCTGTATATTTTTATATCATACACTATATACCATGTTATGCACTGTAAATTAGTAAAATGGATACCCAATCAATCAAAACTTCTTTGTAAAACAATTTTCTTAATCTTTTCTCTTTCATCTTTCAATTTCTCTTCTTCTTCCAATACGTCAGAAACAAATTTAATTTCCTTAGGTAGACCAACAGTCCTTGTATTTGTCTTCTTCCCGGCTTTTGTTAAAAAGGTAAACGAAACCTTCTTGTTATTATCTATCTTTGGACCTTGCCCCATTATTTTAGGTTCACTAGAACTAGACATAATTGGTAACGAACTGCTTGTAATTTTCTCACTCTTACGTTCTTCAATAGAATCATTCATCATTTGTTGAAGTTGTTTCTCTAACTCTTCTTCCACCTTCTTTTCTTCAGTAGATTGTAATTTACGTTCATATTCGCTATACATTCTTCTCAACTCAATATTTCTATCAGCATCAATATCTCTAAATTCATCGTCCTCATCATCCTCGTTCTCTTCTTCCTCAAATGAAGAAGATGTAGTCTCACTTTCGTCAGAATCACCGCTATCCTCATCTGAACCATCACTATCACTGTATGCACTCTCATCAGAAGTCTCTGATTCATCAGATTCTTGTAGTTCATCTACATGCATACTTTCTGTTTTTAGAATCTGCATTTCCTCATCTTCATCCCCATCTTCATCCTCATCTTCATCCTCATCTTCATCATCATCGTCACTATATCTTGGTTCATCATCTTCATCATCTTCCTCCTCTTCAAATTTATTAGTAGCAGCTTGATCAACGGCATTTGTTGTTGTAGAGGATTGTTTTGATTGGTTAACTGATTTGGCCTCATTTGTAGGATTATTCTGTCTCTGTGTAGATTGAATCAAACTTTGTAATCGAGTGGCACTGTCCATCAAATTTTCGGCTCTTTGAAATGAAATCATTTTATCATACTTTGCAAATGTATCCTTCACTTTAAATTGAGTCTCGACAGGCAACGGTTGGTGTTTAACAAATGTGTAATACTCAAAAAACCTTAAGAGCAATCCCAATGATTTATTTAATGCAGATGGGAATCTTGTAATATTTAAAAGAGCTGTGGTTACTAACTGAATTCTAAAATAATTTTCTGGCGGATCTAATGGGTTATGAAATATTGGTGTAGGTTGATAATTGGGATAACCAAATTTAAGGATAAGAAATATAATATCAAGTAAGACTTCGGATTTAATCATTTGCATATTAAATATTTCGGTTAAATATCTCACTTGAACCACTCTAGCCATATTTTCACCATAATCATTAATCTCTAACCCACGCTCAATGTTTTCAATGGTTTGATCAATGACTTTAATTACAAAATCTTTATGATATGGATATAACCCACATAATATTTGTGCTAAAATTGAGATATTTTGGTAATTCATCTTATCGACTTCGGTGAACAGATCAAACAATGTATTATAAACATTTGAATCCTTCCAATTTGCCCTACGTATTAAAATAGTGGCACCTTTGGCATTAAAACGAGCTAACTCACTTCTTATCACAACGTGGTAGAACTTTTCCTCAGTGGTCAGTTCTCTCTTTTCCTTATTTAGTGTAGATACAGAAGGTGGAAACAGTAACGTAAGTGTATTATCTATGGCACTCTTTAAGTTCATGCCTAATTGTCTATCTTTAGCTTTTGAACGTAATAATTGGACCATCTTTTCCATGTCAACTTTAAATTCAGCCTTGTGAACTAAAAATTTACCAGCATGTTCAAAGAAAATAGTTAGTATTTCTACATTATTTTGTATTTGTAAGTTAATGATAAGGGTTCTAATCTTGTGGAAAATGACAAAGGAGGGAACTAACATAAATTTAACCATTTCAGCAAAGAAGATAATATTCTTCACATTAATTTTATTAGAATGTAATTGACTTCTAAACCCATTATCCAAATATTTAATGAAATCTTCAATTATTTCAGGGAAATATTTATTATTTGAGGCTAAGAATCTTGAATATATTTTAATCTTACTCCAATCCTGACTTTCAATGAAAAATTTCAGCAATCTGTTTCTAGTAGCCTTATTATCTAAATGTAGTATCCAATAGTCATTAATCAATTTATCAATAGATTCCTTCGAATCAGCAAGCTCCAACTCGGTGAAGAACTTGTTCATGGTTTCCGGATCATTTGTACAATTCCCCTTTTGAGATTCAGCAACAACTTGATCAATATCGGGTAAATTCTCATAAAATCTTTTCATATCATCAGTCTCCCATAATCTTTCACTTGGAGGTACCACTTGATTGGTAATAATAGACTGGGTAGGTTGTTCATCATCTTCTTCCACCTTTTCAATGAGTGTTGGAGGTTCCAAATGAAAATATTCAACAAAAAAATCGGTTGCATTTTTAAACCTTTGGAAAATGGGCACTAGGGTATCATGTTCTTCGATATATTCATCTACTAGTTTACCAGTTCTGATTTGACATTTTAAATGTTCTTTGGCCAGCTTATGAATTCTTTTATCCAAATCTACAGTCTTATTCAATACAGCTTCAGAGAAGACTTTAAATAAAGATTGTAGGTATGATTTCAAAGATTCATCATGAATAAAAACATCCCACGAATGATCCTCGTTATTGAAGAAGGTGAAGAATTTTTGAACAAAATGTGTTGCAATAGTAGTCGTAAACCCGAATTTAAATTTATAATTTAATAATTCTTTCAAGATAGTGAATATGAATGGTTCCTTTTTATTAACCTTTCTTTGTAAATATGCAGGTAGAATATCCCTATCTTCAATGAGATCTGTAGAGGTAAACACCCCCACAAGATATAATTCTGTTAACAAAGTTATTCTTGCCTTTAACTTACTCAACCTTAACAATTCTTCCTTTTCAACAGGAACATCCTTATCAGTCGAGACAGGGTTAACGAAATAGGCCAAAAATTGTCCAAACAGATTAGCAGTAAATCTGACATTAAATCTTTGATGGATTGCGCTTATCACTTCCACGGCAGCAATAATATTTTCATTTTTGGTAGAAACGTTCCACAGCACCTCGCTAGCGGTAGTGGTCAATTCAGACATATATTTCTCCAGAGACAACTCCTTCAAGTCATGCAACAGTGAATCTTTGGATTCCTTAGTGATACCTTTCTTTAACTTTTTGATAAACCCAGTGTTCTTCTTAATGCTGGAATCCAATTTTACACTCTTCAAAGGGAAAACCTCTTCCCCATTCCATGCTCTAGCATTTAATTCATATAGTTCCAGCCTTTCAGCGTTCTAAAACGTAATATCGTCAATTGATTCGAGAAAATCAGTTAGTAAATTGAATTTTGGACCATATCTCCCTCAAATGGAATCCTATTTAAACGGAAGAAGTCGGAACAAAAAGCACACATACATCCATATTGATATTAAAAAGAGAAATATCTTTTTCAAGTGGCTCTTTTCCTGTATAGTTTGGTTTCTTGCTTCCTTTAAAACATTCCATGACATTGAAACTTTTTGACAGTTTTTTTTTCAATTAAAGATTGAAATTTCAATATAAATCTTGCAAGAACCCTTCATGCAGAAACCTATATTAAAACCTGTGGCAAAGGATATTTGAAGTCCTTGCGGTTTCTGGAGGTACTAAAAAGGTTATGCAGGGCGTTTTGTTTTTTTTAACGCTGGTTTTATCGAGTGTTTTCGTCTATAAATGGTCCTACGAGCGTGTTTGGTTCAAGTTACATCTACTGTTTGACGAAAGTAGTTCAATCAATTGGGATAATGTGTCTAATATGCCCGCCAATTGGAACCAAAATCCTAATCTCTACTTGAAAGACACTTTTATGCAGAAGTTTTACACAGAATACTCGCTGTCTTCAAGCCGGATTGCGAGTTATATTAGAGTTTTATTTTCACTCGCAATGACATGTTATGTGGTGACAATTGAGATTATTCTGTTTTACATAAAGACCAGTGATGATGCTAGACAAGCAGATTTTATTACCAACATGATTTGGCCCTTGACAGCATTATTATTGTCACTAATATTGATCCTGATCCAGCCATTTTGTATCCTAATATCAATTTTGAATAAATTCTTTAATGATACTTTGGATATGGATCGATTGATCATGGTTACTACTGCTATTATTGGGGGGTTGATTACTATTTTGTCAATTGTGGACTTCGGACCCTTTGTCTTTTCGAATAACATTTTGACAAGACTCTCAATTGCTGGTATTACTTTAATGGCATATTTATCAGGTATTGCATGTGTGTCAACAGTATACTATACCTCATTATTTGTTTGGTATAAATTTACAAATAAGGACAAAATACTTGCAACCTCGAATTCAGTGCTAAATAACTTCCAAAAGCAAAACTTTCTTCTGTGGTCTTCAAAAAATTCATTGGAAAAGAGAGCTCAAGATTATGAATACAAGATAAAACAACTGTTAGATAAGATGCACCAAGAGTCTGATTATTTAACCTCAAATATGAAGAATAAGTATATGGATATCTTGGGGAAATATCAATTAAGTTTAGTCAAAATTAATAGAACTTTGCAACAACCGCATAAGATACTAGTAGCAAGAAGAATTTTTGGTTCAATGTTTGTGGTATATTGTCTACATAGAATCATATTTACATTTCTAGTGAAAATACCCAGAATAATATCTCATTTTATTAACTTTCCACAAGATTTTAAATACGATCATTTTGAAAGTAAGACAGATCCTTTGGCGGTTACATTTGCCAATATCCTAGATATTTTATTATTTCATTTCAATTACCAGCATGACTTGGAATCTTTAAAGAGTCAAATGTCACTTTTCTTATCTGCATCCTTATTTATTGGATCCATTTCCACCGTATACACAACAATCTCGTTTATTATCGGATTGCTTCCTGTTCGTTTCCAAATGGTTGCCATGTATGCTATGGCAAATAGTATGGATGATGGAGATCTTCCGTCATTTAAAAATAACAATCAGAATCATCCATCGATGATTAAAAATTTACTTGTTTCTGAGTTGACAGGTATATATGTCATTGCCACAGTTTTAATGATTAGATCTAATTTACCCTTTAATATATCATTAAAATTGAAAGATTTATTGGGTGAAAAGTTTACAGTACCCAACGTTACTATCGATTGTTGGTTTGATGAAATGTTTGCATTTGCCTGTGTCTTTACTTTTGTGGCAATTAAACTAGCTGAAAGATATTTGACAAATACTGCCAATGCTAACCTTTTAAAGAAAGATAATCGTTTAATTAATTAAAAGGTTAGTATCCATACCCTATAGCTCTGTCGAAAGATTACAACGTAAATTAACAACATATATAGACTAGGTTCAAACTTCAAGTTGTATTATATTCCTTCAAAATTTTGTATACTTGAGTCTACTGAAATATTCCCTTCATAGTTGCTATCGCTTGAGAATACCAGCTCTTGAGTATAACAGAGGGCTACACTAACCACCCTCTCATCAGAATAAGTCAAAGCATACGGGGCCTCCACCTAATCACAAGTGCCCCGTCAACTGTCATCTAAGTAATGCTAGAATATGTATAATATTTTTATATGACGTATAGAACAGTATTTAAAAGAATTCAGAAAACATTTGATCATCAGCCATGTTTTCTTCAACAAATAAATATATTTCCATTAGCAAATTGGGGAATTTTCTGATAAAGTATTTATAAAAGCCATCTGGGATGGGTCCCATTTCGTTAGCTAAATCTTCTGGTAAATCTATAAAATGATGATACTTGTTTCTAATGGCTCTTAACAAATCTAAAACTCTTTCAAAATGATATTTTCTATATTTCCCCAAATTATCCATAAACTTTTGATCAAATTTAGACGACCAGTTTCTATTTTTAATAACTCTCGAGGAAACATGATTCAATTTAATTAATAGCTGATTTGATGGCTCCTTATTTTCTATCTCGAATCTATCACTAAATTTCAATAAAAACATTAACTTCATGGATACGGACCAAAATAAGGGATGTTTCAATACGAGAGAAGCAGTTGGTCTTTCTTTGGGATCTCTACTGATCATTCGTTTGATTAAATCAGTTGCCTCAAGGGCTACTGATTTATACTCCACGGTCTTTTTCAAGTGATCGAGGTTATATTCACCAGTAATAATATTGGCTTCTCTCATATATTTATCACCAAAGGGATGTTCACCTTTTGATAACACATAATAAAACACACAACCCAGAGAAAAGATATCTACAGCTCTTGTTAACCTTTGCTTTGAATAAGGATCATAAAAAGAACCTGTAGATGCAATAGAAGTATCTTGAACACTATCATTTCTGCTTGAGATTGTAGTTCCTGACATATCTAAGTTTTTCGATGAAGATCCATCCAATAATTCTGGTGCTCTCCAACCAGTGGTTCCAGCAGGATTATGCATATTTGTTCTAAAAGATGATTGATCAGCTTCCAGTTTTTTACATAAACCAAAATCAGATATCAAAATTCTAATCTTTTCGTGTTCTTGGTCAGTAGTCTTATCCACCACTTTGGAAGTAGCTAGTAATATATTTTGTGGTTTTAAATCTCTATGAATAATTTTTAGTGAATGCAGATATGAAACACCAGATGCAATTTGAAATAAAATATTAACTGGGTCTAAAGATTTTATCAAGGTTTCAGAAATATTTATTTGTGGGTTTTTCATCTCTATCAAATCCTGAAGATTTGCATTACATAACTCTAATGCAATATACAGGAACTTTTCAGTAGATTCCGAATAATAATATCTTATAACATTTGGATGGGTATCACTTTCCGTTAATAGTTTAATTTCCCTATCTGCCAGATCACAAAAATCTAATAACATTCTCTTAACAGCAACAGGTCTTCCTTGAAATTTACCTTCAAAAACAACAGTCCCTGAAGAACCATAACCTAATATTTTATCGGACACTGTTAAATTTTTCAAATCATCTGGAGTGTTTGGTGCATCTAAAATATGTCCTTTTCTTTTATTCTTTTTACCACCTCTTGTACCTCTCTTCCTTTTCTTTTTTTCACCACCAGTGGATGATTCCTTAACCAATGTATCGGAATTAGAACCTACATTAGCAAGATCAACCATGTCATCATTTTGCTTCTCTGCAACCAAAGTATCAATGCTATGTTTCTTGGATGTGCTATTTGTACTCGTATTATTTGTGGCATTGCTTAATAATGGTGTCAATCCAAATATACTCAATATAGTTCCTAAGGGAGGTAATAAATGGAATTTTTGTAATCCACCAAGTAAGAGTAGTGAGAATACCAGTATTAATCCATTTTCAATAATTTTATAACATAACTTAATAATATGTGAGAATATTGATAGTTTTGTATTTTTATGACCATTATTGTCAATAGTTTCTCCCTTAGAAGTATTTATAAGTTGCCCATCCGCATATTTTTCCGCCTGTTGTGAATCTAACGAACTTGGTTCATATGAAACAGGGTCCAGTAATAAGGGTGTATGATGTTGCTTAGGAGAATTATGATGATTAGGATTTGTAACTTGATATTTTGGTTTCCGAAGTAAATGTACCCCAGTAACAGCTGTCTTAAAAAGATTTTCATCTTTAAAGATAGAATCTTTTTTCCAATTATCACTGGTAACATATTTGGATAGAGGAGCAGCTTTTACCAGGGATGGGAAATTTTCAGTAGAGAAGGCCACCCACGAATGATTTTCAAGTTGTTCTAGATATACCATATCTTCTTCTGATTCTTCATCTTCAATAGCATGGAAAGGGTGAGCCACTAAGACAGTTTCAAAAGAAAAATTATCAATAAACAAATCAAATACTGTTGTGATGATACCTGGAAATTCTGACGAAACCCATTGCGCGACCTGCATATCAGTCTCGACAGCCAATAATGTTTTGTCTCTAAATGGAGTAATGAATAAACGATCCTCTGATATTGTGTTTTCAGTAGAAAGATGTGAATCTAAAGAATTTGGTTGCCATGTAGAATATGTCACATTATAGACAGAATTATCCTGTCCACTAATTTGTAAACTGTAAATTGATTTACCTATTGTTAGTAACTTAGATGGATGTACCGGACAATCTCTGTTGTTACCTTTGACGCATTTCCCAAAATTTCCAGTTCCAGCACCATATGCTGATATTATATCACCAGAATCTAAATCAATTGTATACATGATACTAGTTCTTGAACCTGTATAAATCTTCTCATCCTCAACAACTGTACCAATATCATCTATGTATAATTGTGCTCTCATATAAACAGGTGAGGTTTCAATTAATTGGCTTACTGAAGCTGGTATTCGTTGTAAGCCTTGATTAACATGGAAAAAATATAATGAGCCATCACCGAAAGGTTCTACGATTAAAACTTCTTTAGTATCCATTGATGATGGTTGTTCTATATTAACTAAAGGAGCGAACTCTGTAGAATTAATAGACCACTTCAATTCACCAGTAGTTCTATTGATAGCATGAAGAGATCCTTCCACATCTGCGGCAATTATGAGATCTCTGAGAGTTAAATCTTTTAAAGTCCTTCCAACTAAATAAGCAGCCGGGAGAGCCGTTGTAGATGGTATTCCTTGCAAGATATCATGTAAATTTTCATCCGTAGGTGTTGCTCTAGATATTACTGCTTGTGAATTTGCTGGAGGACTAATCTTTTCAGTTTGCGGTTTTCGCAGCTCAATATGCTTGGCATGACCGAATGGATGAGGTTGTTGTTGTGAAATTATATTCAGTTTTCGCGTACTAGGACTATCATTGGTATCATTATCTATATTAGCAGTAACTAAAACGAATATTGAAAATAATACTGATGTTATTATTAGCCTCAGTGATAATTTTTCCCCATACATAAAGTATTAATTAATTCTAGAAGGAAAAAGGTTGTTGTACGCAAAGTTAAAGGGATCAAAAAGTAAAGATCAATGTAAAGAGGCTCAGATTGTAGTCGTATATTTCTTATTGGATAAAAGCAGATGAGAATAGCAGTATCTAAATGATGATTAGTATTTTTGTTATAGCACCTTAGCACTTAGTTAACCTTAAATATCTTAAAAAATCTTGGCTTTCTATCTTTAATGTAACCAAATAACTGTTTGTAACTATAGAATCAGTGTATTAATAGCCATTAATGTCTCGGTGTGTTTAGAGACAATCCCATCACTTCATTAAGCAATTCAATGCTTTTTCTGTTTTTTTCACCGCTTGAAATTTTTCACCTGATAAGCGCATTTAAAAGAAACAATTATAACTTCCACATGCAGAAAAGGTATCAGTTAGTGGTTAATAGCCAGCCACATAAATTACCATAGAATAGAGAAATGATTAAGACCTGGAGTAGAGAATAGCTTGCTAAACATATTTAAAAAAAAGGATCATATAGCGACAAAATGGGTAGCATAGAACACTTCTCCCTCAGTCATCTTTAATCGAATATCCTATTTCCTCGACCACCTCTTTCAAAGAGACCTTCCTATCGTCTGCAACAATCTGAACCATTCTTAAACCTGAGTCTCTTAACTCATTATATTCTTTTAGATCCTTGATATGTTTGTTAATGATATCACTTGAACTCATTCCCTCTCTAAGTTGAAAGACATATACGTGTTTGGCTTAGTTAGTAAAGTTTGTTTAAAATTACTAGATATCCCTAGAAACATTTCTTGACATACAAATTATATTGTTTCACTAACGTTTCAAACTGAGATTTTAGAGAACTCAACTCTTCATCTTTCTCTTGAAGAACGGTTTTCTCTTTTGTATCCATCTTTAAACAGTGGTATGAGGTTTAATTAGATTTTTTACTTACACACCAAAAATAAATACCACTCTTCTACTTTTGGTTCTTGTCCCTCTTGTATAAGTCCTAGAATTAGCCGCCCGAATTTCATAAAATTATTTTTAAAGCTTAAATAAAAATGAAAGGAATATATAAAAAAGTACTCTATTTACAATGATATAAGAATACTACATATTTATTACTTATCATTGGATATTCCTACTCGTTGATTCTGTAATTCATCCAGTCTTTTTTGCATTTGATTTAGCTCTAAATTGGCTATTCTCAGCGTTTCTAACAATCTTTGTAGATTATAATCATCGTAGGGGTTCTTGACAGCAGATCTATTCTTAACCTCACCGGCTTCAGGGTGTATAAATTGTTCAATAGAATGGATATTCGCATCCCCTCTATCGTTAATCCAATCCCATAATGTGGTTTCTGTTTCCGTGATAATATTTGCAGCATATTTGTCTTTCTTCTTAGTAGCAGCTAATGCTTGATCATAGGTGTCATACAAAGTCTTGAAACTTGGTGCATAATTATATTCTGAACCATCAATAATCAACTTACCAGGTCTAATAATAGATATCTTCTCTGAAGGACGTGACATTCTGAAAAAGTTCATCATTAATATAACAAACGTGATAAAAATCACAAATGAAGCAATGACGCTCTTTGAAGTGAAATCTATGTTTTCTATCAGAGGTTTCACCATGTTCAGTACATGCGAGAATATATTTTCTACGACAGGACTTGGAGGGGAAATTTCTTCCTCAGGTTCAACTTCGGCTTTCTCTACAACTTTAGCCCTTTTCTTCCCCTTTACAGTACCAGCAGAGGATATCATTTTCTTCAACTCAGTAATTAATACATTAGTAGAACTCTTTTGTCCATCAATTGAACCTTTTTCAATGGGGCCTTTCAAAAATGATCGACCACTCCACACAATATTAGTGAAAACTGATATATTAGTGGTATTTTTATCACCCCATGAAAGATAAATATCGGAATTTACAGTGAAACTATTACCAGAGGGCACATCAGGTGTTTTTGAAATTTGTTTAATTTGTATAAAATTATTCAAATCATAATGTTCGATCTTTTCAGTAATGAAACATTTTGTCTGTTTGGGTCCCATTGAATTATTTAATCGTTTAATATAATTATATTCTCTCGCATTATTGACAAATTTGGGTAAATTGGAAATACTGAAATTATTTTGTTTCTCCAAGATTGTTTTCAAATAAGATGAATCATCACCAAACAATAGTAAATACGTCGTACCTAATGGTGTAGGAATATTACTATCTTGAACAATAAGTGTAGAACCTTTATTCTTAGTAATAGCAGCCTTTGTTGGGGCATGAATCGAAGGTCCAATTGTAGGTAAGGTGGAAACAGCCTCTGGAATAGATTTCTTTCTATGGGTCTTTTTCCCACCAACTTTTTTGGTTAATAATTTACTAATTTCTTCAACAGTACTCTTTGTGGTTTCAGTAATACCATCAAATGTCCCCTTTTCTATTGCACCTTTAATCCAACTTTTACCAGTCCAGTTAATTAATACATAGGTGATTAATTTAGTAGAATTATTTTCACCCCAACAAAGTAAAAATGTAGTTTTCACTTGAAATACATTGCCTGAAGGAACATCAGGATTCTTAGTTAATTGGGTCACTTGAATATATGAATCCATATCATAATGGTCCAATGTTTCATCAATTATACAACGAGTCTTCGAAGGTCCAATAGATCCAGATAATGGTTTGGTATAACTGTAATTACGCTTTTTGGATGCAATTAATTTTGGTATAGTTGATATATCATAATTCTTTTGGGCTTTTAGGATGTCAGTTAAAGGGTGAACATCATCACCAAAAAGTATACTAAACACTTGTCCCATTGGAGCTTGAATAACATTTTCACTAATTTTCCTTTCATTATCCTTGGGGGTATACTCTACTTTTGTTGGATTATGTTTTGTTGTAATCGCCTCCTTTGTGACAGATTTCGTTTCTGCTTCATTCGAAGTTACTTCTGTATCTAATGACATCCTTGACTCAGATATAATGCTACTTTCATCTTCCTCTTCAGAACCATCAGATTCCATATCTTCATGACTTAATGTTGATTTAATACGATTACCAATAGTATATTGATTCCAAATATCCATAATAACATCATAGATAGCATCTCTATTTGCCATAGATACAAATGTAAATCTCCCTTGGACTGTATCTATCCCAATTGCATGTGGGAAAATCCCAACAGTGGATTTCTTCTCAAGTTGAACAATTTCATGGTAAGATATGGTGACTGTCGTTATATAACCCAAAATGTTAGCATAAAAATGGATATTTTCATTTGTGATGTACATTTTCCCCTGTAATAGAATATCTTTAGAATAAGCACAAGAATGATCTTGAATTAATTTTTCACCCATTGAAGCCTGTTTAAATAATTTGTGGAATTCATTATTCTTTTTAGGGTTGGCATATGTTACACCTTCAAGGTTAATTTTTTGACGTGAGTCAACACTTTTATTAAGGTCAGTAGATATTCTATTAGAAAAAGGTATAATTCGAGAGGATGAACCTGTGGAGTCTATTCTGGTCCTTAATGATGTAGATCTTTGTGGAATAATCTTACCAATGGTAGAAGGAGAAAATGATCTTCTACCTAAGAAACTTTTTGAACTACTGCGTGGTTTTCTTTCTTCACCAATTGAAAATGAAATTCGGTCCTTTTTCTGGGATATAGATGATGAAGATGAAGGACTTAAATCTGGTTTTTTCAATGTGGGGAAAGGAACAGGTTTTTCTTCCTTTGTTGGTGTTGGCATTTCCATATCTTTAACATTAGCTTGTTGATGTACACTCTCTGCAGGTACCACTTCTTTAGGCGTACCTTCTTTAGACTTTTCTTCTTCAACTTTCTCAGTTTCATCAGTTTTCGTTTCATCTTGTCTCTTTTTCTTAATAAAGGTGTCAAAATCTGATATCAACTGGTTAGTGTCATATTTATGATAATTCTTCTCTAAAATCGATTCAAAAGATTTACCATCAACTTGGTCCATATTTAAAGAAGGCGCAGACAAACTTCTTTTCCTTCCTTGACTATAAGTACTTAAATTATTTGAAATTGTACGAGTAAGATTTAAATCAGGTTGACTATTCTTATCTTTAGCATTGGGATTTAATTTCACTCCAATATTCATCACACCCTTTGAAGACACTTCAAAATTATTTTGTGAATTACGTGAAGATGAATTATCCTTTGTACTATTTAAATCATTGAACTCTAAGTTATAATTTGGACTTGGTTCAGGGACATCTCTAAACATACAAGGTACATCTAAAGTTGAACCTGCACCACCAGTTTCAATCCTTTTAAACCTATCCGAAGTAGTTGCAGATCTTGTCTTGTTTGGGTGATTATTATTATTTTTAGTATCGTATTTTTTAGTATTTGCGACAGAAAATGATTTAGCTTCTGAATTTCTATTTGTGGTTTTAGGTTTCTTGAACCCAAAGACAGAAAAGATTGAATCTGAATGTTTTTCTCTAGTTGTCATACTGATTTTGACCTAAGTTGAGTAGTATTAGATGTAGTTATCCCTAACAAATTGTACTCTATGTTAGATTGGAATACCAGTTTCTGTGAAAAAGAGACACTAATACTGGTCTTAACTAATTAGTAGCACTATACAGTTTCAATATTCCTTGGAATAGCTCTAACGAATAAGCATCGCAAAAAAAAGGAGTTACTTCCCAAATATTCACCTTTTAGAAATTCAAATTTTCAATATGTCCTAATCGGGAAAGTTGATTAAAAAATTTAGTTAAACAATAGCAAATGCAAGTAATTAAGATTAAGCACAATAGATTTTAACTCATATTACCCTTTTGGGAAATAATGTAAGGGCTTCTATTGTCTTGATATTTTGTAGGCAACGAGATTTTCCTGTCTTATTTCCGCGGAAATAACATCTGTGAGGGTAACATTCGCAATTGGTGAAAAATTTCAAGTTTGTATTGAAACGAGCGATGAGATGAGATGGTTAATAGCAGTTTATGTTGGGCTGAATAGCGTAGTTCACCTCTTAATCCAGCCTTAAGGAAGGGACACTACACCAACCAGAATAAACTCACAACGATGGATGAAGATATACAAAAATTGAAACCCTATATTAACAACTTAAAGCGCCATTTACAGGTCTTAAGACCAGAATTAAATAAATTTGCTAAAGAGTCTTTAAATGATAAATTAATCACCATGACTAATGAATTGGATAAATTAGATCTTGTAAATAACTATTCATATATCTTAAACTCATTACTTTTCGCTTATATGAAACTTATTGGTTGTAAAGAATTAGATAAGACGGTTATGGTGGAATTAAAAAGATGTAAAGAATATATGCAAATTGCTAAAGGTATACAGAATAAACAAATTCATAATGAAAATGTTTCAGAACATGAACAAGAGAAATTGAAATCTAATATTATGGCTTCATTAAATAAACCATCTATAAGTAAAGAAAATTTTCAAAATAAACATATTAAATTTGGTGATTCCAAGGATCAAAAATTATTAGCTGAAAAGATTATCTTTTCTCAAAAGAATAAGAAATCTAAAAATACGAATAAAATATCAAAGAAATAAAATTAATCTTATATAGTATGTATATATAAATATAAAGATGTATAAATAAATATTCATTGATGAAGATAGCATATCTCTCGTATTTTCTTTTCTTTAAAATATAATATTATTGTAAATCAGCTATAAAGATATTTAATATTTACATAGTTATAAAAGAAAAAAAAAATTATAGTAAAAAAAAAAAATGTAGACATATTACTATTGGATTAATCTTGTTGTGATTGTTGTTGCATTAACCAATTATTCTTATATTGTTCCAATGATCCTACAATTTCATCTTGTAAAGTACTAGATTTTCTACCAGCTCTAAATTTATTTAATTTGTTATGATCCATTTCATTATCATAAATCTCATATGGACCAAAAACTGTTCTATGACAATGTGGATCAATTTCATCATCTTCATCTTCAAATAATATAGCTTCATTATTAGAATCAGCAAAAACATATTCATTTTGTAATGAAATTGTAGATTGGGAATGATTAATTGGAATATTAAACGATTGACTTCCTTGAGTATCAGGCTTCTTAGCTGTTGAACTCTTTCTTCTATTATTATTATTATTATTATGTGCAGGGGCTGAATTACCATAATTAATATGATTATTGGAAACACTCAATATATTTTCATAATGTGGAGAAGTTGAGTGAACATTAGTTGATGGAATAGCAGAGGCACGTCTATGATGTGGTGGGATATAAACACCAGGTTTATATGATCTTATATTATTAGCATCAAATGATGATCTGTGTAAAATATTTTCATGCATTGTATGATTGTAATTATTATTAATTAATGGGTTAATATTTGGTTCAGTATTATTATTATTACCACTACTTGTCACTGGGGATTTTAATAAATCCGGTAAATCACCATTTCCAGTACTATTAACTGGAGTCCCCACATGCATCGGTGATGTTGTATCATTATTATGATTAGTCTGATTATGATAATGTTGAGATATTAATACTGGTGGAATTGAATTTGTAGTCACTGGAGAATGTAATAACTCTTCACCTGGATGAGTAACATTGGTAGCACTAGTATTAAGTGTTAAATTATTGAAATTTTTGGCTAAATCTGAATCATTTTCCTCCAAGGTAAATAATGCACCATCAGATTCATGACCATCATCATTTAATACATTTAATTCGTGTGAAGTAATACTACCATTTCTTCTTTGTGTACTATTACCACCACTTCCATGACTATTATGTGATTTAATTGAATCAGGTGAATGACTATCTAATACAGTAGAAATATCTGGAATGTTACTATATGTGGATAATGATGCATATGCCATATTTGGTACAGTATTAGCCATATTATTATTATTATTATTAATGGAATTTCTTGCATTTGGTGGGATATAACTACCTGGTGAATAAGTAGTTAATGAACCACGTCTTAAAAACCCTGAATTTAATGAACCATTATTAAAACTATTTCTTTGACCATATGTATTTTTAAGTGAATTTACATTATAACTAGAATTGCCTGTAGTACTTGGTCTTCTAAATTTATTATATTTGTAACTATTACTGAGGGTATTAGCATTGTTATTGCTATAGTTATTCCAACCTTTATTACCATTGTAACTACCATGTGTATTGTTATTGTTATAATGTTTAGATTTATTATTACGATATTTATGATCAAAAACACCTTCCATATATCTATTTTGTACACTTGGTGGAGTGAAAAAATCTCTTGTATTAAAATTATGTTTTTCCTTTGTCTTTTTATAATCGTGGAAGAAATTATTAATATGTGTATTTGGTGTTGGTATACCTAATGGTTTTCTCGAATGTTTAATAATTTTTGATTTATTTCTATTTTCAATTTTCATTGGTTTAATATGATATCTTTTCTTTCTACCACGAGATTTCTTATTATATTTAAATTTAGGTGTTGATTTAGCTCTACTTGGATATAACGATTCGTTATTATTACCTTGTGGGGGGAGATATGTATTTCTGTTAGATTTCTCATTACTAGTTGGATTCTTATAATGATTGTATAATTTATCTTGAATAATGTTAAATTTAGGAATATCAAGTTGTTTCTTATTATGATCTTGTGAAGCTTGACTATCATTTGAGATTGTTTTTACCAAGCGTGGGTTAGATGGAGGTGGGGGAGGATGAGAAGTAGAAGTCGGAGCATTATTAACTAATGTCTTATCCTTGGTTTGATTTGAATCCATTGGAATTTCTTTATTAACTAATTTAGGTAATGGTTTAGAAGAACTAATTGGTGTTGGTAATGAGACAGGAGCCGAAGAGGGTGGTTGTGCATGTGGCATTGCCTCTGGACCTGGTGTCACAGTCATTGTTTCTGAAATTTCTGTGTCGTAACCAGTACTGTATTCTTCATTTTCTTCTAAATTATTATAATATTCGTCATCAAAAGTATATTCATTCAAATTATTCAATTCATTTCTCATTTGTATCAAATCTCTATTTGTTGGATCAATAGTTAAGCAATATCTCAACACTTGAAAGAAATCATAAGTCATTGCCGAAAACACATCAAATAAAGCTTCTCTATTAGCAGCAAAATAACAAAATGATTTATCTGATTGATTTGCCACACTAAATGGATTCTTATGAAAGACGATATTTAAGAAAACAATCCCCATTGCCCAAAGATCCACTTTATCACATTGATATGGTTCTTTTCTTTCTTCCAAGTCTAAATTTGAATCAAATAATTCAGGAGCCATATATCTTTCTGACCCAACGGATCTATCCATTGAAGTCTCATCTGTAGTGGCTAACCCCCAATCAGTCAATTTTATAGTCCAATCAATTCCGGTAATCAAAATATTTTCAGGTTTAATATCTCTATGAAAGATATGTTTCTTATGAACGAATTCAATAGCATCAATAATTTGTGAAATGATATGAGTAATGGATCTTGTGGATCTAGGCACAATATCATCCTTTATTGCTTCATATAAATCACCACCTGAACAATATTCCATAATGATATAAGAATCGAAAAAATCTAATAATTGAACAATGTTTTTATGCTTACCTATTTTAGTCTGAATATCGACTTCATACATTGCCTCCAAGCAGATATCATTAGTTAATCTAGATTTCACATTTGAAGAAATTAAAGATCTTTGATGTATTTGTTTTTTCTCTAAACTTGAATCATAACTTCTATCATCGGGACCATCTTGCTCATCATCTGATTCATCTAATTTAAAGATATATTTTACAGCTACTAATTTTTTCTCTTTAATATCTTTAGCTAAAGAGACATAACCGTATGAACCTTCACTAATATCTTCAATTTTTTGATATCTATCTTTTAGAATCCCACCTTCTTTATAAATTTCGTAATCTACCGTCATTGAAAATAGTTATATGTGGTTGGGGGGCGGGAAGGGATCTCGAAGGAATGCAAATATATAAAATGAAAGGACGTGTGGAAAACAAAAAAAAATAACAGTATGTTGTTGAGAATAACTTCTTAAGAAATGCAGAGATTTATAATAAAAATAATAAAAATGAGAATAAAAGAGAAGGAGAAAGAGAGTGTATGAAAGAGAGAGATGTGTGTATGAATAACAAACAAAAAAAAGGGAAGAAAACGTAGTTTAAACAACCAGGTTTAATAATCTTTATTCTTTCTTTTCTTTTTATTGTGAAGGATGGATGGCAACGGCACGTGTAAACGTAGTAGAGATGTATGTGTGGGAGGGGGGGTGTATTTGAAGTAGTGGTTTGTGTGGGTTCAACAGAGATCAAACAGAGGTTTAAAGATGGGATTCTTTTACTTTAAAAGTTTTCAAAATGACTCCAAGCGGAAAGAAAAAAAATTATTGAAAAAAATTGTATGAAAAAGAAATGTTGCGATGCCAGTTGTGTTGTTGTGTTAGGCATGAACTCTGCAGAATAGAGGTGACGTGAAGGTGGTTGTAACGTTGTAAGAGGCTGTAGTGATAAGATGAGATGGATGTAGTGTTGTAGGGAAGAAGAAGTTAGGACTGGAGGGAGAGGGGGGCAAGACTTGGTAGTGCACACTCTCGATGTATATAGATATATTGTGAATATAAAGGTATAGACATACAGCAACGTAAAGAGGAAGAGAGGAATCTTGCCTTATTCTCTCTTGGAATAACATGTTGTTTTGTAAGGAATGTTACTTCCCATTTGTTGCAAATTTAAAACGTGGAAAGCTTAGAAAGATTAAACACAACTATATAAGCACAGCACACCACAGAATGATCAAATTGTTAAGTAAGTTCCCATTGAAACAGTATACACCCGAACCAATATCTGATGCTGCCTTGGATCAAGAATTGTCCCAACGTACATTCTATTATGGAGATGCCGCACCAAGTTTTACACTAGTCATTGGTCAATACCGTGTGGTAGACGGCATAGTCTACGCTACAGACCCTGACTGTTTATTTCTTCAATGTGTCATGGCCAAGAAACACAACTTACAACCCCCATCCACAACCACCCATGGCAATGCAAAGATATTATCTGTGGATAGGGACGACTTACCGATGTTATTACTCCCCGCACCAGACACATACATGACAAAACAAGAATTGATGCAAGAGATCAACCTGAAATATTTCAGCATCAAAGAGAGAACATGGTCCCATGTAATTGATTCCATCATCATACCCACCTGGAGACACCAATTAACCAAGAACCAGGCCACCAGGGAACAAGAATACCTCAATGAGAAGTGTCACCGTGTGTTACAACTGTTCAATAACGAGTACCCAACCCTCGCCCGCACCACTTACTTCCATTTAAAGTTGACCACTCTCATAACATGTATCTTACACGCCCCATCAACTCCATTACAACACTACATAACCACCCACTGTCACCACCTCACCTCACATTCTTCTTCACACAACAAGAATTTTTTTTTTCTCTCTTCCACTGCGCCTTCAAAATGAAAAATTTATGTTTCAATCTCACTTTGAAACAAAACATTCCTTCAAGACTTCTTTACCAAACTATCATACATATTCATTCTGTGGTAAGAGCACACACACGTCAAACTTTTAGTTTAATTTTTTGCTTGGCCTTTTTTTTTTCTGTTCCACTACACTCATCAACCACACAAATATATATATATACATATATATATATATATATGGGAAAGAAATATGAGTACGGGCACGCCGACTAACAACCCCACCACGACACATGTATACATTAGAACGAAACAAGAAATTGAAAAAGCACTGGCAGAACTAGACGAATTATATTTTTTTTTCAAGACTGCTCCAGTACAATGGTCGAAATATCAATGGATGAGAAGATATTATCTTAATGAAGAATTGGGGTTTGTGACATGTATATTATGGAATGATATTTTTTATATTACGGGTACTGATATTGTTAAATGTTGTATATTTCAAATGGAACAATTTGGTAGACGTATAAGACAAAGGAAAAAATTTGAAGAAGGTATATTTTCAGATTTGAGAAATTTAAAATGTGGTATTGATGCTACTTTAGAACAACCAAGATCAATTTTTTTACAATTTTTGTTTAAGAATTTTTGTTTAAAGACACAAAAGAAACAGAAGATATTTTTTTGGTTTAGTGTACCACATTTAGAATTATTTGTTGATGCATTGGAAAGAGATTTGAAAAGGGAAGAAACTAATCATTTAGCTGCCACTGAGGCGATTTCAGAACCTGCATTATCATTTCGATATGATAGTGAATCAAAGGAAAGTTTAATGGATCAATTAATATCATATTTAAATGATACGAAACTTAATGAATTTAATAATATAAATACGCCGTCACTTGTGGAAGAATTTAATGAGAAGATTAAACCCGATTTATTTTTACCAATATCAACAAATGTACCGGATACCAAAACTACAAAGGAGAAAAAACATATAATACAAGCTACAAATAATGATTCAATCCCACATTCAAATGATATAATTACACATACATTAATATTAAATCCAACAACGACTGAAAATAATGAAAATTTCCTATTTTCTCCCATGAATACAGATGTAATGAATAAATTAAAAGATAAAGATTTCCCATTGGATTATTTACCGGGGAAAGAAGAAGTAATTGATCATATAAAGGATGAAGAAGAAGAAGAAGAGGAAGATGATGATGATTCTAATGTTATGGTTCCTGTGACGATAGATAATTTAACGAAACCGACGTTTTATTCCAATCCACAACATCATATAATGACGAATAGAGAATATTATATGGTCAATTCTAAAGATGCAAACACAGAATACCAGCAGATATTAGATAATAATTCGAAAGATACATTTCTGCCGACTGAAATGATTGATTATTATGATGGAGGTAAGAATGGATATGATGATTTATCCTTTTGGACCAACATGGGGATGACCCAGACATATAATAATAATAATAACCCAAATAATAATAGCATCACGCCAATAACAAAATTTACAACGTATATGGGCCAATCATCGCCATGGTTCCCACCATCATATGGTGCGATGATACATTCAAGAAGACCCACTTCCTCATTAAATAAACAGTTTCCAAATAATAATAGAGTGACGAAACCAAACAATGCTAAGAAGATGATACGACCTATTGATTTACGTAATGTTGTGATACAGAAGAGAACAGATAATGATGAGGGAATGTAATAATTTATATATATATATATATATTATATATATAGGTGGGATACCGCAAGAAAAAAGAAAAGAAATTTCATAAAAAAATCTTCAAGAATGAAAAGTTTAGGATATGGTAAAAGATGTCAAACTGTATAGAACGGGTAAGAGCACAAGGATGTATCAATCAAGCAGACCACAATATAACAACACGTTATATATGGGGGATATAGATCCCGAATGGAATGAAGATAATATAATACAAATATGGAAATCTGTAGGAATACCCATTCAATCACCCATTAAATTGATCAAAAAATATGGTACTAATAATGGTAATTATTGTTTTATTAGATTCCCGACAGTGGAAGACGCAAAGAGGGCAATTTTATATAATGGGAAAGTTATTCCTTCGCACCCTCCACACACATTTAAATTGAATTGGGGGAATAATAATATGGGAGCAGTAAGTTCACTTTTCATTGGGGATTTAAGTCATAACGTCACAGAGACACAATTGTATGATGTTTTCCACACTAGATATAAGTCTATTATCAACGTTAAGATAATGTATGATTCTCTCAGTGGTAAGAACAAAGGTTACGGATTTATTAAATTTGGCAACCCTAGAGACCAGCAGCATGCCCTCATCGAGATGCAGGGGTTTGTGGTAGAGGGCAAGCCGATCAAGTTGGGGGAGAGCACCGCGACGGGGCCCAGCCCTAACAAGCCCACGCCACCACTCCCAAGAAGCCAATTCGTCACCCCGAGCCAGTTAGAACCAACCATCCACAACGAAGTGACAGACATTACTAACACCTCGGTCTTAATTGGTGGACTGTCACGGGGCACCACTGAGCAAGAGTTAAGGGAGATGTGTTCCCCCTTTGGGACGGTCCTCACTGTAAACATCCACCACCCGACAACAACGCCCACTGCTACGATTACATTTCTACACCGACGGTCGTGTGAGATGGCAATAGCCACGCTGCGGGATTGGCCCCCCCTGCAAGTGTCCTGGGACAGACCCCCACGGGCCACAGGGGCAACACTGGCCCCCCTGTACTGCGATCTCCACGCCACAGATCAGCTGCAGATATTACCGGGATTCCAATGAACCACCCCCTGTATTGCCCTCCGCGGGCTCTGCAACTGCAGCAACCGCCCAAAGGGGAACGGCCCTCCGCGGAAAACGGGTGATCCCCCCGCGCGGCGCTAGCACCCGGGGGATTCCACTATTATTATCACACTATATTATCTTTCTAGGGGGTTCCATCCAACAAGGGGTCTTGTGCTGGCAAGACTGAAAAAAAAATTATACATATATATAGGGAGGAGACAAACAGGTGTAGTCTCTGTTAGCTCGGTTTGTTTCGTTACCTTTCCCTCAATTGATACATACATACACAAACAAACAAACAAACAATTACATTTACTAACATTTTAAAAACTACTAAAACAAACAAAAACAAACCAAGCATGCACGGTCCAAACGAATTCTTTAGAAACAATAACGAAGACACACATGCCAAGAATATGCCCACCAAACCACTACCAAAATCTGAAGTTGGTCAATTTTTCTACAAGGGTAAAGATAGTGATTTGATTGTCTTTGTTAAGTCTGAAGACGCCGTAGAACACTATTTAGAAGAGCCACGTGTTGAGAGATTATCTGACTGTGTCGAAAGTTTCCAAATCTTCACAAATATGGATAATGGGTCAAGAGGTAAGAAGGGTTCTTTAGGTGAAGCACCAAAGTCTGCTGTGGAAAACGAATTAGGTAAAGGTATGGATCAATATCATGCAATTGATATGATCTTAAGACAAGGGAAGTATACTGGTAAGATGTCTCAAGTGAGAAGGAAAGATAGAATGAGAGCTTGAGCTTGTCGTACTTTTATATTCCCTCTTTTATGTCTAATGATTTTCTCTGCATTTTTTTTTTTCAAATGTTATATATATATCAAAGTTATATAAAATGTTTATAATATACGTTGCTATATTTATTTTCCTGTTTTGGGTATCCTTTCCCTTTTCGGTATCCCCCGTCCCAAACGGGAAATTGTGAAATTTTATATCGAATTTTGAAAATTTTATTTTGCGATGAGCTCTGTGTTTATAGTGCTTTAAACATACCAAGAGCTTACATACAATACACTCACCACCAGTGAATAGAACCTCATGGCCCCTCAAGATATTAAAATTGGTAACAAGCTGAAAAGACAAGCCCTTTTCGCCGATTTAAAAGATGAAAAGAATAAAGAACGTCACAAAATGAGACGTACAAGAGCTAAAGAGGAAAGATTAAATCCAGAGGCAAAAGCTCAAAGATTAAAAGAAAATGTTCCACAAACTATTGAATCCATGAGAGTGTTTGATGAAACCATACAACAAAATATTGAAGAAGATGAAGATGATCTAATGAAATCATTCAATTTAAATAGTGATAAACCAAGAAAAATTTTCTTGACTACTAATGTTAATGCAAGAAAATGTGCTTACGAATTTGCAAACATTTTGATCGAAATTTTACCTAATGTTACGTTTGTGAAGAGGAAATTCGGTTATAAGTTGAAAGAAATTAGTGAAATGTGCCAAAAGAGAGATTTCACAGATATGATAATTATTAATGAAGATAAGAAAAAAGTGACAGGTTTAACTTTTATTCATTTACCTGAGGGCCCCACATTTTATTTCAAATTAAGTTCATTTGTCGAAGTACAAAAAATTGTCGGACATGGGAAAGCTACTAGTCATTCCCCGGAATTAATCTTAAATAATTTTAACACTAGATTGGGTAAAACCGTAGGGAAATTATTCCAATCAATCTTACCACAAGAACCAGATTTTGAAGGTAGACAAGTGATAACATTACATAATCAAAGAGATTATATCTTCTTTAGAAGACATAGATACATCTTTAAAGAAAATGAACGTGTCGGGTTACAAGAATTGGGACCACAATTTACATTGAAATTGAAAAGATTACAGAGAGGTATTAAAGAAGAAACTGAATGGGAACATAAGACAGAAATGGATAAAGATAAGAAGAAATTTTATCTATAACTGTCTTCCTTTCTTTATTTTGTATCATATCCTTATATAAACATATATAATATATCCATTACTCCTTCTTTAAAAGTCTCCTTCAAAGGTCACAAAGCTGCTTTACTGAGTTTCTTCTGGCAGCTTACACCGTGTTTTTCGTAGGCTGAAAATTGATTTCAAAGTGGAAAAAAAACATTCAGAGGGAATAAAATTGATTCCAACTGAAATAATCTGTAATATTTCAAACAGTGACAGCCATAACACTTTCTGTGATCACTAGCAGCTGTTAACTGTACAGTGTTTTGTTGTTGTGTTTTTTTTTTTTGCTAAGGAATAAGTATAGTAACCACAAAAGATTGCTCGGTGTTAATATCTTTTCTCGAAGTATTTTTAGCTTTTTAACCCCACAAGTGTTAAAGTCCTTTCTAACTATCCCACCGTTTATTTTTACTTATCTTTATTCCCACCTGCATTTGAGTCCCATTTTAGTTACGTTTAGAAATGAACTCAGAAGGTGCTTCTCAAATCATTTCTGCTTTAGAAGTCATTTATACACCAACATCAACAAATGATGATAGATTGAAAAGTCAACAATTCTTAGATACCGTGAAATTACAAGAAGAATCTCCCTTTTGGGGGTATCAAATTGCATTAAATAATCCAACAAATTTTATTGTGAAACATTTTGGTTTAGGTTTATTATCTCATGCAATTAAATTTAAATGGAATGATTATGATTCTGAAAAGAGAATTACAATAAGGAAATATATTATGGAATTAAATTATAGAGTGCTTGAACAAGATCCAAGATATATTAAAGAAAAATTAGCCTTCTTATGGGTAGAAGTCGCCAAAAGATCTTGGGGGGAAGCTCTAAAAGGTGGTGATCAAACTCCACAATTATTATTAGAATCTTGGGTTGATATGGATAGTAATCTTACTGAATTATGGGGGATTAGTACCGCATCAAGAGAATTAACTTTAATCATTTTCAGAATCTTGTTCGAAGATGTGTTTTTATTAGATGATATGATTGTATTGAAAAGAATGACAATCATTCAACCTTTATGTGTAATGTTAGTCTCATCAATGGATATCTTTGCGGCAAAATATAAATTTACAGAAAAATGGACACTTTTTAAAGCTACTCCTGAAGGTTGGTTCTCAATATGGATCTCTGAATTAAATAATGCTTTAAATGAAAAAAATTCTGAATATGTGGTCAGATTATTAGAAACTTTGAAAACTTGTTTAAATTGGCCCTTAAGTGAAGTTATTATCAAGAATGATGTCTTGTCTACACTTTTACAATGTTTCTTAAGTGGGATCCCCAAAGCACAATCAATGGCATTGGATTCAATGCATATCTTATTGACACGTCCATATAATAACGAAGAACATTATCAAATTGTCATAAATAAAGTGTTCGGTAACATGGATATCTTAAGTCAAGTTTATGATGATTTACAATTTGATCCCAAACAAGGTGTTGATGAAGCTAAATACCCAATTGTGAAAAAATTCGTCGATATGATTAGTTGTCTCTACGTTTGTGTCTTTAAAGTTAATGATGATAATAATCAAATTGAAAAATATTTAAGATTAGTGTTAAAGGCCACTTTTAATCCAAGTTTAATAGTAAGTGGATTAACTCTTGATTTATGGTGTTCATGTTTAAGAAATGATGATTTTTTGCCTTTATTGGAATCATTTGTTATTCCTGAATTATTACAATTTTCTGCTGATGCATTAATATATTATGAACAAATTGATAATCATATCTCTAAAAAATTCTCTGATATTGATTTCCAATCTAAATCAGAATATCAAGCTTTTTGTTCAGGTTATAGAAAGAAGATTAGAGATATTATTAGATTAATATCATGTGTTAAACTAGATTTAACTTATGATTGGTTAAATATTAGATTAAACACTTATTTTGCTTCACCATTTGGTCAACAAGTTTTAAATTCAACTTTTTTAAATAATAAAACTGAACCGTATTTAGGTGCATTATCACAATTTATGATTATAGAATGTTTTATTAATGGTTGTATACGATGGAAAATATGGTATCCAAATAGTAAATCTGATTTTAATGAAAAATTAGAAAATATCTTGGGGAAATTAGAAACTTTATCAAATCAATTAATTGCATTAAATATAAAAGAACCATCTTTATTAAAGAAAGAAATACAAAATTTTGCACTTTTCTTAACAATGTTAAAGGATAACGTTCTTTTCACATTATTGGAAAAGATTATTACAACAGCTACAATGGATTATCCAGGTGTTGACTTGGAAGAACGTAGTGAACAATCAGAAGCAATTAGAGAATTAAGATATGCTTGTGGTATTGAATTGAATAGAATGGCTTTATTAATGCCAGAATCCTTAAAGGCAATTTATTCAGATTTGGAAAATGTTGTCTCTAAGATTATGCCAAATTTATCCTATCATGAAAAAATTTCATTTAAATCATTTCTTTTAACGATCACATTAAAATCATCTTTAGATAGAAAACAAGAAAGATTTGCTGAGATTGTAGACCCTGAATTAATCGCATGGTCTGAAAAATCTACTGTCGTGGGTTTATCTGATCTTCCATGGTTTATGGAAAGATTAGGTATTGTACAAATCGCAGAATATTTTCAAAAGAGAGGTATTAGTGCCGATAGTGATTTATTAGCCATTCCAATCGATGAAGAGGGTAAGAAATTGAAAAATGAATTGAGTAAACGTTGGCAATCTTTATTTCCGGTTAGAGCAACAAGAATGTTTATTCATTATTCAATTCAAAGTATTAAAAATGATGAAGAATTTAAGATGTTACAAGAACTTTGGAGACCTAGAATTGTTCCCATTTTACCCTACATTATGAGACTATTATATCAATTACAATCATATCATGATCCAGATAATTGGAAAGATCTTCCCATTGTGGTACAATCATTTGTCAAATATTCCACAGTGGAAAGATTTTGGGAAGCTGGTGCATCAAATAAATCAAAGGATGAATTTATTGATGAACATATGAAGGCAATGCAAACATTAAGAGATTTTGCTGATTCTGTGGGTCATATTGTTAGATATACCAGAGAATACACTTTATTAGTCATTAGTGCTATATCTTCTTTAGGGTCGGTTTTTTACGATTTAGATGATATGCCAAGATCTCTATTGGATTCTATTGCCATTTATAAACCAAACAGTACTGTAATTAGTCCAGGTGTATCAACACATGGTTGGAAACACATTTTAAACGTCGCAATTAGACCGATTTTAAAAAATTGTCCCGTTGAATGTGCTCCAAAATTCATGCCAGCATTCTTACCGTCTTTATTTGATACACTTGATATTTTGCTATGTGAAAAATGGTCTCATATCATGACAGATAATTATAATGCAACAGGTCCAGCTGATGATGAAGAGATGACTGAAGAAATCTTGGAAGAAAACTTATCTAGACAATTAACTACTGTAGCAGTTCTTATCCTAATTGATATTATAGGTCAGGTTGGCCCTAACTCAAAACAAAAATTGAACGCATTACAAATTAAGATGAGAAAGATTATCTTTAATGATATCAATATTTTAGCATCATTTTTGAAATTGCTAAATCATTTAATATCATTTAAAGATAGTAAATGTTCATTCAATGCTATTTTATTAATGAAATCATGTTTAGCTGATGTGTTAATTAAGGATAAATCTGTTGATGAATTCTTCACTGTGGAAGTTATGAGAACTTTACTAACTACATTATTATCTCAAAACTCTAATAGAGATTCATTCTACGAAGGGATGTATGTGTTTACCGTACTATTTTTAACATTATGCAGAGAATATCCTTCTACAAGAGAATATCTACGTAGTATCTCATATGGGTATGATATTGATGAACTTTATGAGAAAGTTAAGAAAGTGGAAAATTTTAAGAATCAAAGACAATTAATGATAGAATATTTTGATTATGTCAAAAATGCCGGTGGAGCCACTGATGATGTTGCTGATACCCATGGATCCGTAGAACGTAAGAGACAAGAAAAGAGAGAAGCTAATTTGAAGAGAGTTAATGAAAAGTTGGTTCAAAAACATAAGGATCCAAGTGATCTTTTAGATGATCCTTCCACGGAAAATGGTGCATTTGCAAACTTGTTTGGTGGAGCCTGAAAGACGTTATAAGGTTTTCTTGTTTGTTTATTTGTCTTTTGGTTGACAATTTAAGATGAGCCATGTAATGTTGACAATGTTGATTGTCAATTAGATAAAACTTATTTGGACAAATTATTTATTGGTACTTAATTTTATATATAGTAAGATTATGTTATAATGCAAAATATATAACTTCTTTGAGAAACTTTAACCAGTCACTCCACATTTATAAATTACATAATGGTTATTAAACGTACCGTTAATGTAAATTCTGGACGATAAGTATATTGATTTGCCATTTTATATTTAATTTTTTTGTTAACTTGGTTATTTCTTATATAATATACAAAAGTAAATTGCTATAATGTTTCTTTAAAAAGTGGATTAAGTTTATCTTCTGAAACCACCACGGCCACCACGGCCACCGAAACCACCTCTAGAACCACCTCTGGAACCACCACGGCCACCGAAACCACCTCTGGAACCACCACGGCCACCGAAGCCACCACGGCCACCGAAACCACCTCTAGCACCACCACGACCACCTGGGGCACCGGTAGATTTCTTCTTTCTAGATTTTGGTTTTGGTGGGCCTACAACCTTTGGTTTTGGAATAAATCTTTCAATTGGAAGTAATTTATCTGGGGCAATGTAAAATTTATCACCTTCTTTGAAACTAGTAGATTGAACACCTTCAGAACATTTGATGGTGAAGAAGACTTCATTTAATGGACCTAAGATTTCATCAACTTTACCAACTTGAGTCTTATTTTCTAAATATATTGGGGCATTGAAATATGGAATCTTGGTATTGATAGAACGACAAACAATATCGTTTTCACATGGATGCATGAAAGCACCCATTTCTAAGACAGTGTCTGGTGGACCTTGTTGGATTGGTCTACCACCAAATCCACCACGACCACCACGACCACCACGGCCACCGAAACCACCACGGCCACCTCTGTTACCACCTCTGAAACTCATGATCTTTTCTTGTGTATATTAATTTTAGTTCTGGAAATGCCTTTATCGGATTCTTAGGAACTGATTATATACCTTTCTTGGATGTTATGGGCCTTTGAATAACAGCTTTTGCTTTAAAGTGCAATGTCTCGATGAGTTCAAAATAATTTTTCAATATTTTCCTTCGAGGAAAAATTTTTCACCTCAGAAGTCACGTGATTTGCACGTGAAATATAGCGATTTCATAATAACATCACCACAAGACAGGGTTCCAACAATGAATAGTTCTGTTCATGCCAGTCACTTTACCATTCTTTATATTGGGTAGAATGATGGTAATCTTGTTTTAAAAGTAAATTTCTGGAGAAAGTAAAAGAAGGAGAAAGCCATTTTTTCTGACGGTATATCTCTCCTAAGGATGGAATATGAAGTGGGGAAAGGTTACTTTGGGAATGACTGATCAGTTCTTCTTCTTTTTCAAAGCTTTGTTCTTTAACATTTCTTGTTTACAGTCGGGACAATACCATTTCCCAGTAGGAGGTTCTTTCAAATTGACACAAGCATAATGAAACCACTCATACTTACAATGGGGGCCATCACATGCCACCATTTCACCGTAGGAAACACTTTGACAGAAACAATATAGTCTCTTATCTTCCTCTTCATTATCAACTCCTCCAGAAAATAGTTCTTCATTGTATTTTTGAGTATCAGAGTCCACTTCTGTACTTCCCAGAGGGGTTGGCGACACAGTACCTCTCTTGGTTGCTTGTTTTTGTTGTTCAGTTCTGTTGATAGATGATGATCTTTGGTGTTTCTTTCTCTTTAAGGATGGTGTCCCCACTGGAGGTCCTGATGACATACCTCTTTTCCTCTTTTCACTTAAGATACTTAACACAGAATTTTCCCTGGATAATTCAGTACCACTCTCAACTTCATCTTCCAAAGGTGCCAGTAGACCATCTTCTTCCAGCATATTAATGTTTTTCTCTAGTTTATTCAAATGTCTTGAAACTAGGTATAAAGCTGTATTGGCTAATATGCATTTTTCATGCTGTATCTTCTTCACTTCTTCCAATCCACCTTTAACCTCTTCATGCATGGAATCCTCCTTAAAATATGGAGTCATAGATCCATTCTGTTTGATGTGCTTATATAAAAGGGACTCACTTTGTTGATATGTTTTTTTCTTTTGGAACATCTCTAAATCATGGCTTCTGATCTCTTCTAATATGTACTTAAACTCGGCTTCCAAATTGGAAATATCTTGTACGGCTTCTTCTAAAGCCAAACTTGGATCCATCTCGTTATATACGTTTGCCTTGCTTCTTCTTGCTGACTCTTTACAAGTGGCGATGTGTCTAAAATATAAGTTTTTATTTATAAGCTTTTTTCATCTTTAATTAAGAATATTTTATTATTAAATCATTATTGATACATACACTCTTCAAAGACTAGCACTATCTACCTATATCGCAAGGTATTTATTGCCCCTTTATATTCTCTCTAATGGTCTTATTCCAAGAATCAAAAGTCCGTTGCTCAAAACCTGTCTTGAAGCATGATATAAGGCCAAATGTGCAGCCGCGATTTCTTTGGGCTGGCCTAGTACCCATAGAGTCTTGTAACAAGTAGAGATTTGACGGCATATAGAAAATAAATATTGTACAAGTGTAGAGGGTTCTCTGGATTCGAAAGTCCTCTTCAAAGTGTAATGATATTGGCTTAATAGCCTCACTAAAATCAATGCTTCAGATTGCTTAAGAACAGAAAGATTAGCATTCTTACAATCCTCTAAACTGACAAAATTCTGTGCCTTGGATTCAATGGCACAAAGTCTTGAATGTGTATATTGTAAGTACGGTCCCGTATTTCCTTCAAATGATAAGATTCGCTTCCATTCAAATTTGTAATCATTAACTCTCTTACTTTGCATATCTTGGATTATTATAGCAGATAAACCAAGTTGTTGCGCAACTTCATCTATTTTAGATTTCTCAACTTCTAGTGTCTCTTTGGCATCCATAACTGTACGCATTTGTTTTGTAGCCTCATCAATGATTGTTTCTAAAAATACTACATTACCTTTACGTGTAGACATCCCTTTGACCATGCCAAAATTGATATGTTCTAATTTGTTTGCCCATGGAACTTTTAACTGATGAAGTATTTCAAATAATTGTTTCATGTAAAGATCTTGTTGAGAAGCAATCACATATATCATCTTGTCAAACTTAAATTTCTCATATCTATCAATACTCGTACAAATATCTCTCGTAATGTATAAAGATGTGCCATCAGACTTTTCCACAATTATTCTACCTAATTTCTCATTAATTTGACTAAAATCTATTTCTGTAGCACCATTTTTAACCTGAGTTAATCCAATTTCCTTTAATTTCTGCAATATTTTCAAAATTGAGCGTCTTTTCACTTCAGATTCCCCAGAATAAATATCAAATGTAATTCCTAGTTTGGCATAAGTCTCTGTGTATTTTTCAATGGATAAGTTACGAAATTGTTTCCACAGTTCAAGAGCCTTTTCATCTCCACATTCCATCCTTTTGAAAAATGCTTGGGCATTTTTTCTTGTGGGAGAGTCATTGGTTCGACTAACCTTTTTTTCTTCTTCAATTAGCGTATTCGTCTTAACATACACATCGAAAAGATGACGAATTGCATCTTCTTTCAATTTCAACGGATCTCCAAACATTTCGAATCCAACAGCAAGAATACCAAATTGTTTACCCCAATCACCTAAATAATTCATTCGTATTACATTCCAACCAAAGTTTGCATATAAGTTAGATAAAAATTGTCCAATAATTGTCGATCGAAGATGTCCTGCATGGAACGGTTTAGCAATATTAGGAGACGAAAATTCAATCAGGGCTTTCTTTTGTGGGTTAGTCTTAATTTCACCATAATCCCTACCCCGTATCAATATATTATTGATTGTGTTATTCAATAAGGTGTGATGATTAAAATAAAATTGTATAAACTTACCCTTAACGTTTACTTTATGAAATAAAGCATAATTTCCTATAAGTGACTCGCAAATCGTTTCAAAATGTTGTAATATATCTGGATTTAACTTCAATTTTGGTAAAGGAAGGATCAGATCACCTTCATGTATTTTATTAGGTTTCTGTAAAGCAGAGAATATAATATTTTCGTCAACACTCAATAAGGACTGTAGTTCCTTTGAAATAGTACTTTTATAATTCAGCAGTAAATCATTCTCATCGAGTGAAAGTAACGGGCTTGTATGATTTGTTCCTGTGCAGCTCGAGAAAGGAGAAAACTGCAGCGAAAAGGAAGATACCACCCACTTCCCTATAGAACGTCGGCAAAAGAAACCTTTCTGTAAAAATATTAAAACAGCAGAGCCATTGCATGCTCCATTAAAAGACATGTGCCTTATTATATCAAATTGGCTTGTTTATCTTGTCACTGTCATTGTTTGAAGTGCAAATTTGTATCATCGCTATATAATTTATCCGAAAATTCAATTTGCTGTAACGAAAAAAATCACTTTAAAGGATTTAGCCTTTAATTTTAGAGATTAAGGCTTATCTATAATTAACACAATAACATACCCGATTTGTTTAAACTTGTAGTTTAGCACAGAATAATGAACTTAGTCATCTAAACATAGGTGGATTTTTTTGCAAAGAGTTTAATAAAAAATTTTTTTATTTTTATTATGTAATGTATAAATAAATGATTTAAAAAAGTATCTATAATATTTGCCCTTTAAAATAAAAAATAAGAATAAATTATTGTTGTATTTTTTTGTGTATCTTTTTCTCTTTCTTTCTGTTCATTAAAATCGTGATTATATTATTCTTTGTGTTACAACTCAGGTAGTAAGAATCACATGTAATGATTAATTTCTACCAAAAATTCTCCTATACATTGGCTTTTCATCGTTCATTAAGGCATCAGCGTCATAATCAGCACCTCTCTTAGATGGTGGAACCCAAGAGGATGATTTCCATGGTAAGACACCTTCAGCATACATGGTTTCCACTTCTTCCAAAGTTAAACCCTTGGTTTCAGAAACAAAGAAGAAGACATAGAAGTAAGCGAAAACCATACAACCCATAAAAACATAACCGTAAGAGAAGTTAATAGCACCAGTAATAAATGGAGTGAAGAAACCAATTAAGAAACCCCATAACCAATTAGCACCAGTAGCAATAGACATAGCCTTAGCCTTGATTCTTAATGGGAAAGTTTCAGAGATGATCACATAAGCAATTGGGGCCCAGGTAGTAGCAAAACAGAAGATGTAGAAACAGGCAAAACAAATCATACAGTTACCTGCACCCTTAGAAGGATTATCTTCACCATTGGCCCATAATCTAGTGACACCAACAGATGCATAAACAACGTAACAGCAAACCATACCGACACAACCGTATAACAAACAATTACGACGACCAAATTTATCGACAGTGTATAAAGAGAAACAGGTAGATGCAAAGTTAACAATACCGAAAACAATAGAAGTTTCAAAGGAATCAGTCATACCGACAGCTTGGAAGACAATAGTACCGTAGTAGAAAAAGTAGTTATCACCAGTCAATTGTTGTAAGGATTGAATCATGATACCCATTGAAGTACGCTTGAACATATGTGGACTGAACAATTCACCCCAACTGGCTTCACCGGCAGCTCTAGCTTCTTCGACCGAGGCTTCAATCAAATCTAATTCTTGTTGGATAAATGGATCATCTGGAGAACATTTATTTGCAGAACATAAAGAAGCTCTAGCTTCTTCCATTTGACCCTTTTCAACTAAGAAACGAGGAGATTCTGGAACAAAAGTCATACCACCAATCATAAATAAGGCCCAGGCAAAACATAAACCTAATGGAACTCTCCATTGAACAGAGTTGGTGTAGTTCTTGGTACCATAATTAGTACAGTAACCTAAGAAAATACCTAAAGTAATCATCAATTGATAACATGAGACTAAAGTACCTCTTAATTGTTTTGGAGCAACTTCAGAAATTAACATTGGAGATAGCACGGAAATACCACCGACACCAAGACCGGAGATAATTCTTCCAATGAAATATTGATACCATTTGTTAATGGAAGCAATTTGAATAATAATACCAACAATATAGATACTAGTAACAACAATCAAACCCTTTTTACGACCGTGGGTATCACCTAATCTAGATAAAACAATACCACCGACAGCACAACCAACATTGAAAATAGCAACAATTAAACCCATTCTAACCTTAGATAAATAGTGAGTACCATCATGATGTTTTTGACCAAATCTTCTAAGGAAATCAGTTTGAGCAACGAAACCAGAAATAGTACCAGTATCCCAACCGAAAACGAAACCACCAAAGGCAACCATGGCACAAGAGATAGAAATGGACAATAAGGCACCTTTACCTGAAGCTGGGGCAGCAATTGGAGCAACATCAGTGGATTCTGGGAAGCCCTCTTGACCATTTAAAATTTTATTTTCACTAACCTCATTTGATGAGTTAGATTTTGAAGGAGTAATAACATCCGGTGTAGAATTCATCTTGGATAAATGACTTACTCTTAAAAATGAATTTCACTTCTTTGGTTATATTTATTTATCCTATTAAAAAAAAATGAATTGAAGACATATCATAAAAGTGAAAGGGAAATGAGTCCAACAGTAGCAGTTTATATATTTTTTGATTCTGAAATATTTTTTTAACACATTTCCTACCAAGCGGCATAAAGTGATGGGGGGTTCAAAAGACCTCCACATTAATTTTATTTCTAGACGAACATAATGCGAGTACGCGATATTTCTTTTTCAAAACAAAGGAAACACGGTTGGTGTTTTCTTGTTTAACTAGATCATTTCTCTGTAATTTTAATTCCCCACGTAAATTATGCTGGGAACATGAGAAGAAAGGGTGTAAAACTTATTATTCGGTGATTTCCCCATTTAATCAGAGACGGAACAATTTCCAAAATGGTTTTTCCGTACACGTCATAATTAATCCGAATACAATATAACCAGGAAATATTTTCAAGATCACGGAATATTTACCTGCCGAAACAATAGTATTTCAATTTGAATGAGAATATCGTATTGTTTCTTCAAAAAAGAGGCGGGATAATTTTTCAAAAAATTATCCCGTGGAGTTACACATTTTCTTTCTTTTTTCTATGGCAGAACACATAGTAAAGAAAATTCATCTCCAATTCCTATATTATCGGAAAATAACACCAAAAATGAGATATATTTCTTTTTTTTATATTGCGGGTTATTAAGCTAATCTTTAGCTGGTATTAACCGTGCGTGATAATGAATTTGCCATCGTAACAAGGATCGCGTATTCTTCCATCAATAAACTTGCACCAATGGCAAAAGATTCAAAAAAGAAAAGAAAAGAAAATATAAAGGAAATTAAAACTTTGCTCTCGATATAAACGACAATTTTCATTCCAATAAATACAATTTTTTTACTTTCTCCTTCTTATTTTTTTTGGCTTCTTCAAACTTTTTGGTATTGAATTCAAATATTCCTGGGAAAATGAGGATTGTTTATATACAAGGGTATTGTAGCATAGTATCAATTAGACTATGGTAACATTTACGGTTGTAGATAAAAAGACATGATGTTCAATGCCCATCAAAAAGTTAATAAAAGATACTATCTCTTCTGTAATTCTGTGTGAATTAAGCCAAAAATTTAACGAGAGTAAAGTGGGTGGTGTTAAAGATCCTTCTCAGGACTAAACTCGTTAATGTACAATCTCAAAGATTTTAGTTATCTTTGATTTTTTGGTGAGCTAATTTTTTCTTAAAATAATTTTATTTTATTTCATTTGTTGTGTTAAGTTATGGTTACATATTTATTATTAAATAATAAAAAAAATAAAGTGACAAGGAGGTCTCATTTGTTTCTTGATAAACGAGTAAAGGGAAACAGAGAATGGACTAGAAAGATAAGAATAAAAAGTTACAATTACCACTCGAAATGATCCTGAAAAAAAAGGGGGAGAAAACGCAACTATTCATGATCGATAAGCAGTTCTTAAACTTTTAACTCTTCTTAAAAATTTATTACCTTTCTTTGTTTCATTATTTTTATTTTCTTGTTGATTAGTCTCTGAAAAATCGAAATCACCTCTTAAGAAATCACCAATTGATTTTCTTCTATTCTCCTTTAATGTTTTATTTCTACGAATATGATTTTTAATATCTTCCTTAATTGCCTCTTGTGATGCTGGAGCACCATCTAAAAACGTAGTAGAGCCCAATCCAACACTAGGTTGTCCATGTACCATCGTACTTCTAGCTTTACTCCCAAACTGTCCCGAAATTGTACCCTTTCTAATAATCTGATTATTGAGAGATGCCTCACTAGAAGAAGCTGAAAAAGTATGTGATCTTGTCATTCTTGTATTACTCCCATTTCTTGGAAATGCCATTATGGGTGCATTTTTATTATAGTAACTATTTCTTTGAGGTCTAGCAGCATCATATGGACCATCATGATGAAACCCACCACTGAAAAAAATACCAGTGACATCAAGTTTGTCGATTGTATCTAGTTGTAATTCCTTGGGTATTTTAGATTTATGACGTTCTTTCTTCTCCTCACTTGACCTGTGGTGATGATGATGATGATGGTGATTAGACGTACCTTGTTGACGCAATTCATTAATACCTACAGAATGTCTATGCAATGAACGTTCAGTCCGTTCAGTCTTTGATCTTTGTACAGTTTTACGTGGAGTAGCACCATATATGATGTTGTCAGAGGTATGGTAAGCCAACTTAGGCCTCTCTTCATGGGGTTTTGATGGGAATTCATTGAAAAATGGATTGTTTTTACTTTTCCTCCTTTGTTCGTGAAGTAGTTTAGTTTGTGGATCCAGTTGGTCTCTAAAGGGATTAGTATTCACACCTGTAGACATGGTATAATGATTATTTGCCCACTATTTCGAGATCTAATCGGAGATTTTGCAGTTGAGGTTAAAATAGCACGGCGTTTACCTTATAAATAAAAACGAACGAACGATATAAAGTTAATGGTAAAAGTAGGATGGACACTAAATATTATCAAAGTAATGTATAATAATAGTTTGTACACTTTACAATATTCTGTTTTGGGGTTTTCCAACACGACAAGTTTAACTTCTCTTTCGAAGTTCTTTTCATTCTTCGAGGAGATTAAATTATTTTCAGTATGTTTTTTTTTCTCTTCGGCGAGCAAATCTTGTAATTTAACCCTTTTGGGAAATAATTGGACGCATTAACAATGCCGCAGAAGATCTTCGCTTTGAACGATCCGTTTCTTAAAGAACTTGCAATGTATTTTGAGTTATGAAGTTTCCTTGAAATTCTAGTGGAATATTATAAGAAAGTATTAGGTGATGTGTAGTTTCTTTAGTTAATATTATTGGTTTTATTTTGAAACGTTATTGAATTTAAACAGTTTTTAAAAAACGGTATCACCACCATTGGGTAGAAAGCTTTTACGGCGTCATATTATTGTGGAATAATTCTTTCTTTTCTGAATTCAAAAGAGGACTAATTTCCTGTTTACCGTTTCCTAGGAACTTATCGCATTTTTTCAGTTGCAGGGATCGATTCTATAAAACCTTTTGTCCCAATCTTCTTGTTAGTATCACATATATTGAAAATACGATAAGTCTAGTATTGTGTATCCTAATACCTTGGATTTCATATAGTAACGTCTGACAAAATTCAAAATAGGATGCTCAGAAAGTAGGTTAATATTTTTGTACCACAACTAAGCTAACCAATACATTATAATAATATGTTTAGAACTAATATTTAACTAAGATCCTACAATATACCACCAACAATCCTTTGAAGTCATTAGATAGAATCAGATCCCTAATTGCAAACCCCTGGCTTTTAATAAAGAATACTTATAGAAATGAATAATGACAAATAGTAATAGATCGTGTTAATGATTTGTAACTAATGGCGTCTTTTGCAACCTTTTTTGAGAATTTCCAAGTGAACAGTTTTTTTTCCATTCTTTTTCGGTCAGAATTTCTCAAACTTTCTTTCTATGAAGTTTTGCTGATTATTTACACTTAATATATAAATAGTTATATGACTAGAGTGTACTATTGTACATATATTGTTGGATTAGAATTGGACAAATTTTTGGTGGAATTGTTCGTGATTCTTACCTGTTTGGGACACTTTGATGTAATCTTCCTTGGAGATCTTTTCTTGGATTCTACGGTGTAAATATACTAAATAACTGTCATAGCCTTCCACCATGTTCATACTCTTGTCCTCATATAATATTTCAGATGAAACATTGCTGTAATATTGGTCCACATTGGGTCTTAGTAACATTAATGGTATTGAGGTTTGACCAGTGATATGACACCAATATTTGATAACATTAGCAGCCTTCATGTTGATGTCGGTACCAGTTTCAGGTAAAGAACCGAAGAACAGTGAGATTTGGTTGATTGGTAAAGATGGATCCACAGCTAATAAATCATGTAACAACATTCTGTTTGTGTTTTCATTAAACCATAAATACACAGTTTCACCATTGAAAATGAAATAACAACCACCATTCTCCAAAGAAGCATGATTATTTCTCACTGAAAGGTTTGGTATCGTTTCAGTCTTAACCTGTAACATTGTTTCATTTATATCATAAAAGGTTAAATCCTCTTGTTCTAATAGTATATGGAATGGAATAATTTGTGGATACAATTTAAAATTTAATTTAGATGGATTAAACATTGCATATTTCAATAAATCAAAACATCTATCATTACCTCTTGTACTTTGTGCATTTGGTTTCATTAAATTACTCTTTTCAAAGGATAATAAATACATTGGTAAAGTCTTTAACGCATCTGGGAGAACTAATTGAGATGATGATGAACCACTTACTAAAGCTCTATATTGGGTCAAGATATCCACAATTTTCTCGTCAATGACTTTTCTGATATTGGCGAAATCACATGCCCCCAAAGTTCTAATGATATCTTTAATGATAATTCTCATTACTGAGTCTTGATTGACTAATTTGAAGATATCAATAATATTATTTGAAACACCACCATTACAATTAATGGAACGAACCTTTCTTACACCATGGATATCGGTATATAACAATGCAGTTTGGAAATGGACATCAGTACCAGCTTTCAATTTTTCATCATATTTGAATAAGACATCAATAGTAGTATCTTTAGTCACGACAGGTAACATTGGATCACGATCACCATATTCGACGGATTCTAAATAATATGATTCCACAGATATACCGGAGGAAGAACGTGTCTTTAAAATAGCTTGATACCCTTCAATCTTAGAAATTTCTTCGACCATATCTCTACTTAATAAATATTCATCCTCATTGGAGAAAATATGAGGATAATATTTAACCACACCACCAGTAATTTCAACAGGTTTAGTCACAGTAATCATATCAATAAATCCACCATTAGTCACGTATAAATCCACAGAAATGTAAGAACGTAATAATTTGTTTGATAATTGATTATAAAAATCGTTATCACATTTCAAATGTTTCTTAATGGCATCATCTTTCTTTAAAGATAAATTACCTTTCCCCACAGTGGGTAAAGAATTTAAAGAACAAATAATTTTACCACCTTGTTTCTTTGTTACAGTATCAATAGCCAAACCAGCGACTTCTAAAGCAGAACCATAACAACTTTGTGCAGTATGATAATATTTATCCCCCACGACAAATTCGTAAATTTTCTTTAATGTATCATTAATAATATTTTCAGATTCTAATGGATTAACAAAAAGTCCATTATAAAATGGTAAAAATCCATCATTGACCTCATTAACAATATATTCCTGTGCGGCTTCTAAATCTGGTCTTAAATTATAAAATCTTAATTTGTTATCAAATGCCATAATGGCAATCTTACATTTTTCTTGATTTTCTTTAATATATTCAATAGAATTTTTAATAGCTTCAATCATTGCCACGGAACTACCATTTTCATTAGCTAATAAAGTAACATCAATGATAAACATATAATGTAATGGAACTGGATCCACATTTTGTACCGCATTATAAAGCTTTGGCACTAAGAAATCTACTGACCCTTTATTTAGTTCTATTTTATTTGATGGTACACCTCTTTGTCCATTTGGATCAATAGCATTGAAATCATCCATTGGAATCTTTATCTTAACATTACAGATGTTACAAATTGCACTTGAATCATAACCGAATTTAAAACCTGGATTAATATAAGTACGACATCTTTTACAACGTAATGGTTCTTTAACTTCTTCTGTACCATCATCTAAAATAACATTATCGGTGGATCCGACTACTGGAATCTCTTCGGATGGTAAGATTGGCGCAAATGGTTGGACAGTTAAACCCAAAGGTAACTTGGTAGCACTTCTTAAATGTTCATCCTCTGGGACGTTATACATAGTCAAATGCATTAAACGAGGATCAGAAGAACCTTGATCCATACAATAAAATTCGGTAGATGGTAAAGGGGGAATAGAATTGTTTGCAGTTTCAAACGTAGTTTGTAAATATTGTAATTGATCTTCCCATCTTTGAGTAGCGACAATATGTGACGTAGTAGAATTATCTTCATAAGTTTGTCCATATGGGGAGGCGGCCATTTGTTGTGGTTGTTGTGGTTGACCAAATTGGCCCATATTGTTCCCCATGATTGGAGTACCAGTAGGAACAGAAGAATAAGGTGATTGTGCAGTAGTAGTCACTGGAGTGAACCCAGAAGCAGGAATTCCACCATTATTGAAAGCTGTTGGAGTACCCAGTTGAGGAGTACTCATAGTGGGAGTACTTGGCATGGTGGGAGTCCCAGAAGCAAGTGTGTGATATGCTCTATTTGGTCTTCTATGTTTCTTACCTGCATGTGCTACTCTTGGTTGTTGTTGTGGACCATTTTGTTCGAGACTTAAATTGGCAAGGTCACCAGCTAATGGATCCTGTGACATCTTCACTTGGTTTAGCTTATACCGTGGTGATAGTGGGGTTCTGTAGGCTTGGTTAAATGGATGAACTACAGGGTTGAAATGGGCTGTGACAGGAATGTTTTCGATGTTTGTTTGTTTGATCAAGAATTTTTCAGATCGAGTCGCGTAAAAAACGTTTTAAAGAGGGCGCCACAGGGAGTTGAACCGCTGGTGCAACGAATGTTACAGTAAAGGTGCAGTGTCAGTTGCAAAGAGGAGGGGGGTGGATAGAGACAGTAGAAAGGGGACTTGTTGAGTTAAATACTGATGGTTTAAGTGTTGTTAGAATATAAGTACAGTTTATAAAAAAATTTAATTTAAAAAAATACAAGGTTAGCCCTCTAAAATGGTTTATTCTCTGAAGGACCGTTATAACTACTATTCCACTAAATGAGGTATCAGTCAAGTAACACATCACTTATCAATACACACAACCTTCCCCGTTGCAAGTACTTGACAGTGTCACTTTTCCCATACGTCTCTGGTTTTCACAGTGTGTTTTTTTCACTTTGCTGCTTAAGGGCTGAAAAGTTTTTTACATAAGCTAAAAGGACTTTTATGCTGGTGGTAAAAGTACGGGAAAGAGTTATATCCATTGTATAGACAACACAACATATTAATAGCTGGCCACATACGGTTTCAACATGTCCTCCACAGTGAAGCAAAGATCTGTCACTTTTATTAACAGTGACACCCCTGCAGAAGTGACAACCACGGATTTAGACCTTGACACATGTTACAACGACAATGAAATTGTTGTTAAAGTCCATTCTGCTGCTTTAAACCCTGCTGACTCCCTGGTTCATCATACTGCCAACAAATGGATTACATCCAAGAATCCTAAGACCTATGGGAGAGATTATGCTGGTGTTATTGTCAAGAGAGGTAAAAAAGTTAACCCTAAATTTCAAATCGGCGATAAAGTTAATGGTCAAATGGCACATTTGTACGGTGATCGTGGTTCTGTATCAGATTATCTTATCTTAGATCCATCGAAGCAACAATCTATTGGTCATATGGTGGATTTTGATTATTTAGATGATTCGTTGAAAACTAAATATAATGAATTCGATTTGAATGCTTCTTATCCTTTAGTCTTTGGTACCGCTTATTTTGTGTTGTTTAATAATGGACAACATTGGACTCCTGATTCTAAAATTTTGGTTAATGGTGCATCCACTGCGGTGTCTCATTGTTTAATTCAAATTGCAAAGAAACATTTGAAAATTGGTACCGTCGTGGGTATTTGTAATTCAAAATCTTTTGAATATAACAAGAAAGCCGGATTTGATCATTTAATTGCATATGATGAACCAAATTCATTAGAAAGGGTGCAATCTATGGTTCAGGATCAATTTAATGGTGAAAAATTCGATTTAATCTTTGATTCTGTGGGTACATCACAATTTTTCCCTATAATTGATACTATTATGAAACCAAGAAGTGAAAATTCAATTTATACTACTATTGCAGGTAATGATAAATTAAAATATGAAGGTGGTACCATCGATTATTTACGTAGAGCTCCATTATTAAGTTATTTAAATTCTTATAATCCTTGGAGAAAGATGAATTTTGTTCTTACTATGTTAACACCAAGATCCGATTATATGGAATTAGCTGCTTTAATGGTTTCAAAGAAAGAATTTATTCCACCAATGGATTCTGTTTATGAATTTGAAGATTTTCAAAAAGCTTTGGGTAAATTAAATAGTAATAAAGCTAAGGGTAAAGTTATTATTAGAATTAATGAGAAATGATTAATCTATTTTTTATTTATTTATTAGTTCCTACCATTTTTTTCTCTCTCTGTGTATACTCTATGTAAATATACACCAAAGTTCTTTTTTTTTTTACTTTCATTTATTAGGAGTCCCTATGTTTCTTCTATAATCTTTAAAAAGGGCTGGGGTGGTTTTGCTCATAGTATTATTAGACTAAAATTTCAAAGCGTTAAGGTTTTAAATACAGTTATATTACACAACACACTAAGTAACATTTTATTATTATTATTATTATTATTATTATTATTATT